>JASEKS010000380.1:0-81287 GCA_030770415.1 Pleoardoris graminearum
TTTTACTTTTACTTTTACTTTTACTTTTACTTTTACTTTTACTTTTACTTTTACTTTTACTTTTACTTTTACTTTTACTTTTACTTTTACTTTTACTTTTACTTTTACTTTTACTTTTACTTTTACTATATCTTTTATACTAAAGAGCACCTACCGTATTTATAAAATATTTATTTTATTTATTAAGTCTACTATAAACTGTATATTATATTTTTTTACTTTTTTTACTTTTATTATATTTTTACCTATTAAAGCCGCCGCTACTAATACTACTAACCTAATATTTATAACTTTAACTACTTCCTTTATTAGTAATTTAATTAGCTTATTAGGCTAGTATCTATTATTAAATATAGCTATAACTTTATTATAATTAACTTTTTTACCAGCTACTACTAGATAAATAAGGTGCTTATACTAGTAAGCGTTTACTAGGGTTATAACTTTATTATTAGTAAGATAGAAAGACACTATAAGAAGAGCTTACGTAACTATAAATACTTTAAAATTAAGTAGAATACGTATTTTATTGTTATTAGTATTAATAAGAGAAGAAGTAGTATTAGAATCTTTAAAGAAGAAAAAGAATAATAATATTTTAATAAGTATTTTTATTTATTTAATAAACGTTTAACTATGTTAACAATAAGAATAAAAAAAATATAAGTAATAGCTACTACTACTACCTATATATCTTATTAAAAAATATAGTAGTCTATACTAAACTTTTTTAATTTTATATTTTTTTAGGGGGGCGTATTAAACGCGCTAGTACACTAGCGTAAAACGCTATACCTTTTTTAACTTAGCCTTACCTAACTTTTTTAATATATTAAGTATAAAGATATATATATATACTTCTCCTTTTTTAAACCCCCTTTTAGTTACTTTAAGTTACTACAGCTCTACTCTTTGTTTAATTAGTATATAAATATATATTATTAATATTATAATATATATATATATATATATTATTTTTATATTTTATTATACTTATAATTTTTATATGAATATTAATTTAGGGTAATAATTTTAATAAGATAATACCACTATTTATAATATAATAGATATTTTAAACTAGTTTAAAAATAATAAAATTAAACTTTTTATTTCCCAAGCTAATAGTCCTAATTTAGTCCCTATAAAAAATATATAGAGTTATTTAAAATCTAGACTAAAGAAAAATAAAAAAGTTAATTTAGATATAGAACTAAGGTTAAAAAGTATAGAGTCTTTTAAAAGAGCTATTATAGAGAAGTAGAATAATATATTATAAGAAGTTAATAATAAGTATATTTTATTTCTCCTAATCTATTATAAAGTAATTAGAGAAACTAAAGGCTACTATACTAAATTATAATAATTTATTATTTACTAGTTTATTAGTAAATATTTAAAAAAAGTAACTTTTATATATAATTATATACTTAATACATAAATATATAAATATATTTTTTATACTTATATATTATACATACTATTATAATATATATAAAAGCAGGCTAATTTTATAAATTAAATAAAGTTATATTAGACTAAAATATAGTTCTAAAAAGTCTTTATATTTACTAAATTCTTTTTACCCTTTAGGGGCTTTATAAGCAGTTACTAATAAAGTAGATATATTACGTCGGTCTTTCTTTTTAAAATAGTATTATTTTTATATTTTTAGGTATTATAACTAAAAATTTATAATATTTTAAAAAAGATAACTTTTTAGATTATTCGTTTCCTAATGTCGTTTCCCTGTAATTATAAATATAGTAATATATAATATAAATATTTTATTATATAACTAATTATTAGTTTATATTTATAATATTATATTTTTTCGATACATTAAGTATAAAGGCATATATATACTCCTCCTTTTTTAAAACTCCTTTTAGTCGCCCCGAGCCACCACAGCCACACTATTTGTTTAATTAATATATAAATATATACAAATATATTTAAAATATAGAAAATATATAGAATATCTTATTAGGCCTCTTATATAGGCTCTAGCCTATTAACTAAAACTTTAATACTATAAAAGAGGATATTAAAAAATACTAATTATATAAAAGAATTATTTAGTTTACTCTTTATAAAAGTATTTATAAAATTATTTTTCCTTATTATTTATTATATTTTAGAGATCTCGCGGTTCTCGTATAATTAATAAAAAAATATAATATTTATTATAAGTCTTTTCTTATTTATTATACTAAGTTTAATAAGATAATTATATAAAGATTTTAAATCTATATAAACTATTATAGGGACTAGTAGAAAGTTAATTATATAAAAGATTTTATTAATAGTAGTACTAAGAGTAATAGCTATATTAAAGCCTATAACTATTTTATATAATTTACTGGTAAGGACACTTCGCGTAACTTATTTATATTTAATTAAGTTTTAATAAATAATATTACTATATATAGTAAACTTAGTATTTATATAGTTTTTAACTCTAAAAATAATAAAATATTTAAATTATAAACTAAGATTTTAGTTATTTATAAAGGATTTATCTATAAAAATAAAGAGTTTCGTAGATTAAAAGTTTAATAAAATATATAAAACTCCTCTCTTTACGTTTTTAATTTACTACTTAATTTTCTTATTTAGTGTTTATATTTTTAATATAGTAGACTCTCTTATTTATATAACTATAAAAAGGTTAAATATAGCTTTTAGTTAATAAATAAAAGTAATATATATACCTTTTATATACTACTTAATATACCGCTATTAAGCTTTTAGATTAGTTAGATTTATTATATAATAGCTTTTACTTTATCCTTTTTAAGTTATAGTAATTATCTTATCTTCTTTTAAAGTAATTTTTATTTTATTAAACTTTAGAGGTTTATACGTAGAAAAAATAACTTATTTTTTATATAAAACTTTATAGTTCATAATTTATGTTTTTTATTAAAGAAAGTAGATAAAATAATACTTAAAGTATTATCTATTTATATACCTATTAGACTAAAGTCTCTACTTTTTTCTTTATTATAAGTAGGTATAGATGATACGTAGAGGAGAATATTTTTAGCTTTTTAGTATAGTAGTTATAGTATATTTTAAACTCGTATAGACTTAATTTAGTTATACTATATAAAAAATATATAACTCGAAAAATTATACTAAAAGAAAAAAAATAGTTTATCTTTTTTAGGGGTTTTATATATAATATACAAAGTACTAAGTCTTTAAATTATATATAGGCCTAAATAATATCGTGTAATTTACACTTTATATTATATAATTTAAGAAGTATTACGCCTAAAGCTAAAATAAGTCTTTAACTTATTTTTTAGATAGTTAGTAACTGTATAAAAATAAACTATTTATTATTATTAGAGTAGCTAGTAAATATATAGTAGAATTTTTTATATAAAACTATATTTTTATTTTTAACCTCTCGTACTATTTTAAAATTAAATATATAGCTTATATAATTAGCAGAATTATACGTAATAGACTTAAAAATATTATTTATAATAAGGGAATTAATCTTTATATAATTAGATTTTTTAAATAAGGCTTATTTTTTAATATATTAAGTATAAAGGTATACACATACTCCTTCTTTTTTAAAACCCCTTTTAGTTGTCCCGAGCCACTACAGCCACACTATTTATTTAATTAATATATAAATATTAAATAAGGCTTTAGGTATTATAATAATATTATTCTAGCGCAGTTTTATTACTAGTATAAAGTTAAGCTTTTCTTTTTAAATTATAAAGGCTTCTACTATATAGTTCTTTTTTAGGCAATCTTATTTTTTTAGCTCTTTAGGTTTAAGTTATATAATTATATCCTTTTTTTTTATAGCTAGGGGGTTATAATACGGAGAAGATTTATAGTAGTATAGTTTTATATATATTTATTTTATAATTAGTAGTCTATTTTTTAAATTTATAGTAATATTTAGTCTATTAATTAACTATAGTACGTATAGACCTATTTACCTTTTTTTTTTAGATTAGAACTTCTAATCTAATAAAAAAAATAGAGTTTTTAATAAATCTAGTCTATTATATATATTAATTATACAGCTTAGCGTAAGCTTTATATAATTAACTTATAAGGCCTTTAAAGTTTTATAAATAGTATTAGCCCGTACGATAATATTTAGTAATAGTAAAAATATTATATTAATTTTTAGATAAGCGCTAAAGATAAAAAGTATTAGTATAAGGCTATTTAGGCCGATAGTATTATTTAGTGCTTTTATAGCTATTTAAAGAATATATTTATTACTTATATAATATCTAATTTTATTTTTTAAAATATTAAAAACTTACCGTAATAGGCCGTACACTCTCTTAATTTTACTAATTACTTAGTAGGCTTTTACTAATATTTAGCGATACTTTACTCTTTTAATTTATATACTATTCTTAAACTCCTTTAAAATAAAATTAGTATTTAGATTATAAATAATAAAATCTAAAAAATTTTAATAGGTATTAATCTAGTAATATATAAAAGCTATCTATACTTTTTATATAGATATTAAATTAAGAAAAATAGTAGCCTAAAATAATATTTTTAAGTTAATAATATAAAAGATATCGCGATTACCGATTTATATAATATTAATAATAATTTTATAGTTAAAGTAAGTATTATTTTTAATAGAGAATTTAAATCTGTATAAAACTGCTTTATATATTTAATAGTAATAATATAGTTTCTAAATCTACTCTAGTATAGTAGAGTTAATTTTATAATTTATATTATAAAGTAACTTATAAAATCGTTCTATATAAGGATGTCTAAAGTATTTATAAAATTTATAAAGTTTTTTTTTAGTAAAAAATTAAATAGTTTCTATATAGCTTATATTAAACAATAAATATTTTTATTTATATATAACTGAAATTATTATACTATCCTTACGTATAATAACGTCTTTTTTTTTTAAATAAAGCTACGCTTTTAGCGTAGTACCTATAATTTTTAAAAAAAAATAATTATTAGCTACTATAGGGGTTCCTACAAAATAGCTCTATAAAAATTTAGGTATAATAATAAGAGACGTAGTACAGGTTATATATTAATATATTATACTAAAGACGTGTTTATTATACTTAGTTATAATAAGTTAAAATAGTAATATATAAGTAAGTATTACCTTTTAATTTAGTACCGGACGCCTATTTGTAAAATAAAAAAAAATAAAGTAGAGATAGTTAACTATTACTAGTATATTATAAAGTATTAATATATACCGGCGGTTCTAGTACTATATATACTTATATATATAAAATAATAATAAAAATATAACTAACAGCCTATTACGCTAAATAATTACTTATACCTTCTTCTATAAATATTATAATATAGCCGAAAGGCCCTATAAAAGTAATAAGCATAAAACTTAATATTTAACTAAATCTATTTCTATAAAGACTACTTTACTAGTAATTCTTATAAAGTTTTAGCGTACTGCTAAAAGGCTCTACTTTTATAGGTAAGTAGGCGCGAAATAAATAATAACTATAATAGTTATAGACTATAACTTTATACTAGAAATAGGCGAGCGTACGCTATACTTATATAGTAATAGTAATTATTACTAATTTATATAGTCGCGATAGTAATAAATTTTATAAATTCTATTATTATAAACGCTAATCTAAACTATATCTATAAATAGAAGTAGTATTTCTTAATTATACTTAATAACTAAAATAATCCTAACTACGCTAAGTTTAAAAATAAAATAATAATAGTTACTCTAACAGAAGTATAGCTATAAAATATAAAAAAGCTAGTAAGGAGAGTATTAGTAATAATAACTAGACAGGCCTAGCTCTAAGAATAAGAAGAAAAAGCTATATATAAGATAGTAAATAATTACAGATAAACGTAGCGAATAATATATAAAAGGAAAAGAGGGGAGCGTTATAAAATACTTATAAGTATAGGACCCCGAGCTACCACAGCCACACTATTTGTTCGATTAATATACAAATATAAAAATATATAAGTATAGGTAACTATATCGTATTAGTAATACACCGTAAGCCTGTTACTAAATAACTTATAATAATATATAATAGTTTAGGTATAAAGGAAATAGATAGTTAGTATTAAAAAAAATAAAAAAGTCTCTTTTTTATTATAAAAAACCTATTAATAAGTACTATTATAACCTATTAGACCCGGCTGTTACAGTTAAGCCCGAATAATAACGTTTAATATATTATTAAAATATACTTCTATATATTTAGTATCTGCTAGAAATAAAAAAAAATATTAGAGTATTTAAAATATAGTAAATTATTATACTAATTAGGTTCTTAATCTATACGATACTAAAAGTATATATTAGTATATTATTTTTAAAACTAATAATAGTTTTTTTTAGAGTCTAATTAATTTTTATACTAAAGTTTTTATAAATATACGCTTTAAGCTAGCCCTTACTAACTATTAAGAATTTAGCTATATTTATATCTAAAAATTTACTTTAGTACTACGTATAGTATTTTCCTTTAAGAATAAATTATTTAGTTATTTTTTTTATAGAGAATATATCTTCTACTATTATATAATAGAGGAATAAAGTAGTAGTAAAGTATTAAACTACTTTTTTGCTTTTTTAAGGACTAAAGTTAAATATAATTTTATTTTTTAATTCTTTTATATTATTATATAAAGATCTTTTAAAGTCTTAAATATAGAGAGTAATATTACTTTAAAAAAAATATTTTTTTATAAAATTTTTTATATATTATAATATACTAGTTGCGTACTTAGGCCTTATCTTATATAAAGTAGTTTAATAATTAGTATTCTTTCTTATAGTAAATAAAGTACTTCTTTTTTTTACTATTAACATTTTACTTTTAGATTTTTAAAAGGGTTATTATATATAAAAATAAAATTATTAGTACTAAAGGGGTTTATTTTTATTATTAGTATACTTTTAGTCTATATAGAAAATTTTATATAATATCTATAACTATATATAATATAAATATTAGTAATCTATATTAATCTATAGTATAAATTTAAAATTACTTAGTAGTCTTTTATACGTAAGCTTTATTAAAAATATAGCTTATTTAAATTTTAATTAACTTTTATATACTTATATAATTACCGTATAGAGTAGTACTTCTCTTTTAAACTAAAGGTCTAAAGCTTTTTATACTAAAGTTAATTTATTAATTATTACGTTTAAGACTTTATGTAGAGTTTTATTAAAGTTTTCTTATTTAGACTATATAAAGATAATAGTAGTTTAATTAGTCTAATACTTGCTATAGTTAATATATATATTAAAATAGTAGTTTAATTTATTATATAACTATTTCTATAAGTATCCTAGACTAATATTATATAGGTAGAACTAGCCCGCGTGATTCTTTAAATTATTTAAAAAAATAATAGTATATTATAACTTTTAAATATTAATTCTCTAGTAAAGCTTAATAAAAATATAAGTTTTATTAACTAGAATATTATACAGGCGGCTAGTATAATTATTTATTTTTTTTATATCTTCTAAAATATAATTATTTTCTATAAATTAAGCTTCTTTAGCGGTATATTTTATATAGGTAAAAGTTAAAATATTAGATTTTAGTAAGTAGCGTATAAAGGTTAAAAGATTAATAAATAACTAATTATTAATATTCTATAACTAGTTTTTAGGGGAAATAATAATATTTTAGAAATATATAATAATAGATATATTAAGTATTATAATCTACTATTATATATATTTAGAAGCGGTACTAAAGTATATAAACTATATAAAATTTAAAGCTATTTAGGTTTATATAGTCTATATCTATACTTATATAATATAGACTTAAAATTTTTTAGGTAATACTAGTATAGCGGAATTAATTACTTATATAATATTTATTATAATAATTAGCTTTCTTACTATATAGGAGGTATAGCTAAAGTATATAAAATATTTAGCTATAAACTAAAAATTTAAAAGTTTAAACTTAATAGTTTCTGTGCGGGTTATTTTATAATAATAATTAAACTTTCTATTAAACTTCTTAATATTATTTAAAAAATTTTAACTTTTTAATATTATTCTATAATTTAAAGAAGAGTTTATATAAAACTTATTAATATTTTTCTTTATTTATCTACTAGAGATTATATATTCTTATCTTATAAAATTCTTAGTAGTTCTTTTTAAAATTCTTATTTTAGTAATATAAAGTAGGAATAGTTTTCTTTAGTAAATAAATTATAGTATAAAATAACTAGATTTTAGCTATTCTTTTACTTTATATAAAGTTTTATAATAATATAGCTAATATATATATTAAGTTATTTAGTAAATAGGTTATTCTAAATATTTAAATCCTTTATCTAGTATTATAACTTAGTTTAGTTTTTAAGTACTTTATATAAGGGAGATAGAAGTCGGATTCTTGCGCCTCCTCGCGGTGTCTCCTGGATAGTCTCGGAAGAGATAAACTAAATATAAGAAACGTATACGTATCCGTCTAAATAGCAGATGAAATTTTTCGAACCCCTTTTAGTCGCCCCGAGCTACCACAGCCACACTCTTTGTTCGATTAATATACAAATATATATATAAATATATTTAAAGATATTATATCCTTAAATATATTTTTTTATAATAAATCTAAATCTATCTCTATTATATACTTCTTACCTTTTTTTATAGAGAAAAATTTTTTAGTACTATTATATTATCCGGTTTATATAATTAATTATATAGTTTTAGTTTACTATACTAGTAGGTTTATATAAAGTAGTTTAGCTCTAAAAAAAATTATTTTTATTTTTTATACAGATAAGGTTCTAATAAAATATATAATTTAATATACTTCTCTCTATTTATAGATACGGGAAAGAGTTACGTAATATATAAAATTATTTTTACGTAGTATAGATTTAATAATAACTTAACTTTTCTATACGCTTTTACTAATTTATAGTAAATAAAAAAATTTAATTAACTACTAGTAATAGAGTAGTTAAATAATTTAATTAATTAACTACTAATTAGTATTAAAATAACTATACTCTACTGATATAAAGTAACAGTCCTCTATAGTATTATAGTAAGTAGGAAATAGTATAAAATAATAAATAGTAATAGTTATATTTTTTTTTCTTTACTATCTATACAATAGCTAAATAAAAATTCTACTCGCTAGTACAGGTTATATAATTATATAACTATAGCTATATAATCTATACGCTTTATATTACTAGTAAATCTATTTAGATTAACTACTCTATATATAATACTACTATTTTATAACTAAATTATACACTCCTAGTATATTAAAAAATAAAATTTTAGTAAAATATATATACTAAACTTATTTTAGTTTATCCTATAAAGCACGTTAAATACTCTAAGCTTTTAAATTAAACTAAATAAATAAGAAACGTAAAGTAATAAGTATATTTAATATAATTAATATATTACTATTTATCTTTACAGGCAACGTGTAAAAGTTAATACTTAAATACAATAATTTTATATTTATAAATATATAGTTACTAAATCTAGCTAAAAAAAAGCTACTTAAATAGGTAAAAAAGCTAAAAATCTACTACTTATAGGCACTACTAAGTAAAAAGAAAATACTAAAATTATTATAGCTATACTACTATATAAAGTAGTTAATTAATAAAAATAAGTTATAAAAAAAAGTTACTAGTAATAATAAAATTAGTAATAATAATACTAATATTAGTAACTATAGAGCGCTAAAATAAAAAAATAGTATAGTTTTTTAATAAGTAATTAAATATATTGAAAGCGATAGTCTATAGTATAAAAAGCGTATATAATCCTAATTAAAGTAATATAAAATAAAAATTACTAGTATATAGAGGAGAGCTGTAGTTTAATACTATAAAAAATATTTAGAGGCGAGCGAAGAGGGGTTTTTAAAAAAAGGATAATAAATAGCTAGTATAGAAGAATATAGATAAATAGTTTAATATATACCTAAATAAAATAAAATATTTTATAATAATTATTTTATTATAATTCTAAAACCTCTAGGTCTCTATTAAGACGAGATTTTAAAATATTAAAATATAAAAATAACTTACTTTATAATTAGCTAATATCTAGTTCTTTTTTAATTTTACTTTTACTTTTTTTTCTATAATACTTCTTTCTAATCTTTGCCCTTTTATCGCAATATTAAGGCTTATATACCCTCTCTAATTACAGGCTAATTACGTGACTAGATTACCTAATTACTCGCCTATTATGTATATATTTAATCTCGATTATCTTATCTTATAGATAGTATTAATTCACCTTTTACTCTAAAAATAAGTATTATCTAGTTTACTACACCTTTATATTACTAACTTATTAGGATATGTTATTTTTTTAAATTTATATTTTTAATATATATTATATTTTCTTTCGCGTATTTTAATTATTTTTTTTTAGTATTTTTTATTACTTATATTACAGGAGAGTAATATAAAAAAATACTAATTAAAAAAAATACTAGTTTTAAAATAATATAACTTCTATATTACTAAGTCTAAAAATATAAAAAAAAGTGTTTTAAAAAGAATAATTAGTAGATTTAATTTATCGTATTAGGGACTGCTTACTAAGAAGTTTAGGGGTAGTAAAAAATTAATAAATATAGAAAATTTTTAGGATCCTCCTTTAAGTTAGTATAACTTTTTATTTAAGTTATAAAATTAGCTTATATTTATATATAGTATAATAGATACTCTATTATATTAGTGTATAAAATATCTTTATAGTTTAATATATTAATTATATAATTAGTAATAAAGGTTAAATTTTTATATTTTTAATAATAAACTAGTAAATAATATATTACTAGTATTTAGTATAGTGGCCTTTAGCTTTTATAACTGCCTTATAATAGTTAGAAAAGAATAAAATATAGTTATTAATAACTTTTTATAGTATATTATTCTACTTCTTTATAATAACTTTTTTTAAAAGACTCTATACTTTCTAAACTTATTTACCTAAATTAGCCATTTTAGTTTTATTTAGTCTATATTTTAAATAATCTTATATATTTTTTATAGGCGCTAAATCAGGACTATACACTGGGTAAAAAAAAATATATAATTTTATTATTTTTAAATTAGTTTAAAACGTCGATTATTTTATAAATAGTAGTGTTATCTTATTAAAATTATTTATCTAAAGTACTAGAAATATAAAGATTATAATTATAATATAATATATATATATATATATTATTATATTAATAAATAAATAGATAAAAATGCTGTATAATAGTTATTCCTTTTTATGATTAATTTAATTTTAGGTACAAGGACTTTATTTATATAGTTTTTACTAGTATAAAAAATAAACGAATTTAGTATTATAATAAGTATTAAATTACTTCTACCTTTTATCTAAATTATATCCTAAATTTATAGGGTAAAATCTTAAGCTATAAAATAATTAATATTTAAAAACTAAAACTATAACTTAAAAAAATATAAAAGGTTTTATATTTTAATAATTTAATAAGTTAAAATAACTTACTTTATAATTAGCTAATAGCTAATTCTTTTCTAACTTTATTATTACCTCTTTTTTTATATTATTTATACTCTTATCCCCTTTATATTACTAACTTATTAAAAAAAAATTTTTAAATTTATATTTTTAATATTTTTAATATTTTCTTTAGCGTATTTTAATCTGTTTATAGGTAGGGTAGTACAGTAAGCAAGTGCCTAAAAATACTTTAGATTTATAAAATTCTTTAAATTTTTATCGTTATTTCTAATATTAGGGGTTTAATTCCTCTCCTTATTATAGTATTTTTTAAATACGCCTACTTTACTAGTAAAAAGCAGAGTTTTTAGAAGTATTATGTATTACTAAAAAATTAATATAAAACTATAAAGAAGCCGAAATACCTATATAAAATACGTTATATTTAGAGGTATTTTAGGCTAAATTGCTATCTAAAGTTAGATAAGATAAATATTTATTTCTAAATAGGCTTAGCGTAGCGAACTAGACCTAATTAGGTAATAGATTAGTAATTTAATATAACTTTATTTAGTAATATAACTTAAAATATATATTAGTTAGAAGTTAAAGAGCCGATTCTAGTTCGTTTAGTAGATAAAATACTTTCCTTAAATAGTTAGGTAGCCTTAATATAAAAGGGCTTATTTTAAAAAAAAAAAAAAAAAAATTCTGTTTATAGCATTTTCTTTACCTATTATTAGTTTTTTTTTCTTATATTAATAGAGTAATCCTCCTCTTTTAAAAATTTTTATAAGTGTCTTTTTATAATATTTAGACTATTTTCTATTAATAGTCTATTATATTCTATTTTAGAACTTCTAGTTAAGTTTTTATTAATAACTCTTTTATCTTTTAGAGTTACCTTTAAGACTTTACCCCTTTTAATTTTTTTTATATTATAATTATTATTTTTTTTAAATACTTTTTATCGTATTATAAATACTTTACTAAGGCTTTTTTAAAGTAGTAGTAATTAAAAAAAAGAAAATTATTTCCTTTTAAAACAAGTTTAATTTTAGATTTAAGTTTTAAAAAATTTACCGCTATTTTAAGGACATAGGAGTTTAGGTTTATAAAAGTAAAAATATTTTTTAATATACAATAATATTAATAATATATTACGTAAGTAGTAATTATATAAGTTTAAACTAAATTTTTATAATTAATATAATTTTATTATTAGATTACTAATAAACTTTAAAAACCTAATTACGTAATCTAGACTAGGCCTAAAAGAGTATAGTTAAAATTTTAGTTAAATATATATACTAACTAAAAAGTTAGAGGAACCTAAGAAAGAATTTAAAAAGTTACCTTATTTAGGTAATTTTAATTTATTATACGTAACTAATAAGTAGTATCTAAAACCGTAGTAAAAATCTTTATATACCTAACTTTTTCGACATATTAAGTATAAAGGCATACACATACTTCTCCTTTTTTAAAACTCCTTTTAGTCGCCCCGAGCCACTACAGCCACACTTTTTATTCGATTAATATATAAATATATAAAAATCTTTATAATTTTCTTTTTAAAACGGTATTATTCGTGTATATTTAGGCTTAGTAATTAATTTTATATAAAATTTTAAAAAGGTTATCTTTTTTAATTAGTCTTTTTTTATATTATTCCCGTCTAATATTACTGTACAACGTAAATCTTATAAAAAGTCCTTTATAAATATATTTTTAAAATATTTAAACTATTCTCTAATAATATTTTTTAATTTTCTATTTTAACATCTTTAATTAAGTCTCTATTTATAATTCTTTTTCTGCTTTAAATATTCTTAGAAACTTTATCGCTTATATATTTATTTATATTATTATATTTTTATATTTATATATTAATTAAACAAATACTGTGGCTGTGGTGGCTTAGGGCGACTAAAAGGGATTTTAAAAAAGGAGGAGTATGTGTATACCTTTATATTATATTATTATTATTATTTTATTTTTAATACGTTATATTATATTATAAGTACTATTAAAAGCTCTTTTTAAAGTAGAAATAATTATTATAATAGAAGTATTTACTTTTAAAAAAAATTAACTTTAGGTTTAAGTTTTATTAAATTTAGGGCTATATCAAGTAAATAAAAGTCTAAATATATAAAATTAAAAAGATAATATTATATACAATAATATTAATAATGTATTATATAATTAGTAATTATATAAGTAATAACTATAAAGGTATACACATACTCCTCCTTTTTTAAAACTCCTTTTAGTCGCCTACATAGCCACCACAGCCACACTTTTTATTCGATTAATATATAAATATATAAGTAATAGCTAAATTTTTACTAATTATATAAATTTATTATTATATAATAAATTTTTATTAAAATTTAGGTTACGTAACCTTTACTAGGCCGAAAAGGGTATAGTAATAATTTTAGTTAAATATATTTACTAACTAAAAAGTTATAGGGGCTTAAATAAGTAGCTAAAAAAACTCTTTATTTACATAATTTTACTTTATTATATATACTTAATAAGTAGTTACTAAAATTCTTATAAAATTCTCTATAATTTTCTTTTTAAAACGGTATTATTTACGTATTTTTAGGCCTATTATTTAATTTTATATAAATTTTTAAAAAAGGTATCTTTTTTGATTAGTCTTTTTCTTTTCACTCACCTGTACTACCATTGAAGCTTTGGGCGGCAATGAAGAAAGAGCAGCGAGTGCGCAAGGAAGTAGCATACCATACTTGCAATATAAGATACATGATCATTTTCACGTCAGTTTTGTAAAAGCTTTTCCGAATCCGTCTGTCCTCACCAACAACTCCTATCCTCAAACCCTAGTTCATGACACTGCCTGCTTTTTTCGCACCCAGCCTTGCACCCGTTCCACCCCTGCAGTCTGCTCAATATGTCATGCGCGTAATAGTTGCTCTTCCGCCCGTCCGTTGACAGATCCTCACTGTCGATGTGTCCGGTGTTGTACACGTGCGCAGCCGCATACGGATTCCCGTTGATGAGTTGGGTGTTCACCCAGTTCAGCTCGCTCGAGTCGCAGTTGAAGTAGTCCAGAAAACCCGGAACATTCGGTGTGCCGTAGATACCGTCTTCAATCATAGCCTTGATGCTCGTCTTGGGGTGAGAAGCATCGAATTTGGCGGAGCCGCGATGCTGCATAATGCCGCATGCGGTGGTCTCCGTGCAGTGGATCGAAAGGTTTCCGCTAGACTGCACCAAGTCAGCTTCCGGATCATGATCAGGAATGGAGATGCATACTTCTTGCATAATGATTGAAAATATCAATCGCGCGTCGACTTTGCTGTCAGCCGCCACCTCTAAGATGGCATTCTTGAGCTCCCCATTATACTCATTTCCTCCATTTGCAGTTTCGATTACAGACTCGTTTATGTCCCACAGTTGAGTGAAATTCAGCCATGCGTCTTTGCCTGGAAAGTCTCCTATCTTCGGACCAACACAACTATAGGCCGCCGCCAGGTCACCCGGTGATTCGGGAGCATTGCTCGGTGCCTGCTTGGTCGAAAAAGTAGTGACTTGATCGTTCTCGGTGTAGTTGGTGTACCACTTCTGCTGAAGGTCCTCACGGAGCTGAGTCGATGCGGTGCCATAGCCCCGATGTGTGGTGAATGGCATGGCCAGAGAGAAGGGCAGGAAGAGCGGAATATACTGGGAAGACCGCATGATGACTGGGAAACAGAAGGCTGGAAGCACAAGACCAGCTTGCTCCGGACAAGAGATTGAGGACCTACCGCACTTTAAAGTCTCAAAAAGCCAGGTGTATGTCTCACACATCACATACAACCGCATACTAGACCGGCAAGAACCGAATGCGCACGCCGCATCGCCACACTCCGCTTAGGCCTTTCCCATATTAGGAGTCCGCGCCTTCCTCCCGTATTGCAGCTGAGCACTCAGCAAGCAATATGGCGGTCGCGAGAGGATTGGTGGAGGTCTCGACATGATCAATCAAGGGCGGTCGAGCCGGCACGTTCTCCGCTCGGAGACAAAGTCTGCGGTCCAGAGTCAATGTGCGCCGGAAGCGGCTGCAGTCGTGCAAAAAGGACAGGTGTCGGGCGCCGTGACTGCAGCTGCAGGAACTCAGCCGCGGGGCCGGATGATACGCCGTACCCGTCCGCGGTGCAGCTGCGCCTAGGCGCCAAGGGTCTAGCCAGAGTGAGCGTAGTTCTCGCCAATATCGATCCAGGAACGGCTGTTCGATTTTCAGCCTCCATCAGCCTGCGCCCTCCTCCATGCGCCATCGATACGAGTGTTCCAATCTTGGGTCCACTTGCTAAGGGAGAGGTGCCAAATCGACAGAAGAAACTCTCTGGATCCCCGCAATTGAACTTTCCAGCTCGGACGAAGTAGGTGATTGCCCGACTGTCCACACTGCTCACAGTCCAGGGGAAATAAATATATACAAAGGTAGGCGCCACCTATATTATAACGTGTAAAGAGCACTCGAGATGGCTTACCAATTGTCAGTTCGTCAACTGTAATAGATGAATGCTAGTCTTATTGTGCCCCTTTTGGTTAGCCTCCAGCCACCACAGCCAACACCCTTTTGCTCGATTATTGTACTACTGTGGTTACAGCGGTAAATATTCCCAAATTCTCTACTTTTTCTTGTTTACGCTAGTATAGGTTATAGTTAATAATAGCGCGTATAAGCCGCTTAGTAAGCGAACAGGTCTAAAGTAGTAATTAGGAACATTTTACCGCCGCAACCACAGTATATATTAGAGACACGAAAACACGGACGCAATGGCCTGGCCGGGCAACACTGCTCCTTGAAGCGCTGCAATCTCCCCTACACCATCATTAACCGGAAGTGTCAATCTCAGGACACGATCTGCATTCTATATACAATATGAAAGCCGCAAAAGTCACTCCAAGAACACTGTCAGCGAAGGCGTTAAGCGTTGCCGACCTATGACTCGACTGAGCTCTCGTTAGGTGCAACCGAAAGTTGATCTAGAAGCGTTCAGCCGGTGTACCTTGGGAGACGAAATGGGATGCGTTCGGCGGGAGAGGATGGCTTGCGACGGGGAGCCAATCAGGAGGCGCCCCTAGCGGACCCCGATTGCGCGGGACAACATTGCGCGGCCTCAGAGCACACAGGAACGCAGCACATGTTTGCAGCTTTTGGTGCATGTGCTGTTATCATGACTGCGTCGCACCACCTGGGTCGCAGAGCGGCAAGGGGCGAACGATTGGCGCTACAGACTGACCGACTTTTCCCCCTGGGTACCTGGCCCGCCCCGCCAGGACAACCGCTACACTCTTTGCCACGGTTTGGCGGCAGCATGGTCAATCTCTACTTCCAGCCCGATGCGCAGCTGACGAGGCAGGACCGCATGGTCCTCGACGTGCTGCAGAAGGACTACGAACGGCACAAGAAGCAGGCGAACGACGCCGGCAACATGCGCACGCGCTTCGACTCAGCATCGCCGGAAGGCACGCCTCCCTCGCACCTTCCGCTGCAGAACCTGGCTCACACGGCGCAGATGCCCACGAAGCAGCGGAACAGGCGCTCGCGCTCATGCAGGCGCTCAACAACCCGGCCTCGGACCGGTTCGAGCCCACCGTGTTTGCGACCGTCGACTACCCCAACATCACACACCCCCTGCTCCGCAAATACCTGATCGAGCCATACGTCCGCTGGGGACGCGCCGTGGTGCGCGTAGACACGGACGTCGTCATGCTCACCCACCTGCTCCTCTACCTCACGACGAGCATGCCGTCGGCCATCTATCTGCTCTACGACTTTCACTGGTGGCACGGGCCGCTGCATGCTGCCATGCAGATATACTACATGGGCTCCTACACGTTGATGATGCACCAGCACATACACATGCGCGGCATCTTGAACAGGGCATACTCGGCCATTGACCTGGCCTTTCCGTACATCCTGGACCCGCTGATGGGCCACACATGGAACTCGTACTACTTCCACCACGTGAAGCATCACCATGTCGAGGGCAACGGGCCGAACGATCTCTCGTCGACGATACGCTACCAGCGAGACAATGTCTGGCACTTCCTGCACTACCTCGGCCGTTTCTACTTCCTGATCTGGTTCGATCTCCCCCGCTACTTCCTGCGCACGCGCAAGCCCGACCTCGCGCTCAAGGCGGGCGGCTGCGAGATGGCGAGCTATGTCTTCTTGTACATCATGTTCGTCCATGTGGATGCTCGTGCAACCTTTTTCGTCTTCCTCCTGCCGCTTGCCATCATGAGGCTTGGTTTGATGATTGGCAACTGGGGCCAGCATGCCTTCGTCGACGAGTCGGAACCGGACTCTGACTTTAGGTCGAGCATCACCGTCATTGACGTTGCGGTAAGCACTACGCCCCACCAGACCGATTCTCCCAAGGCTAACGTGGCGCAGAGCAACCGCTACTGCTTCAACGACGGCTACCACACCTCGCATCACCTGAACCCCATGCGCCACTGGCGCGACCATCCTCTCGCCTTCCTCGCGCAAAAGGCCACATACTCCTCCGAGCATGCCCTTGTCTTCTATAATATCGACTACCTCATGATTACCTTCAGCCTACTGGCAAAGAACTACGAACACCTTGCGAGATGTCTGGTACCTATGGGAGGCCAAATGGACCTCAGCATTGAGGAGACGGCAGAGATGTTGCGCAGGAAGACGCGCAAGTTCACTGAGGAGGAGATTGCGGCGAAGTGGGGCAAGCAGTTTGCGAGGTTGAAATAGATTATGCACCCATGGCCGCGACCACTGGACCACGATGTACACATGCACAATCCAAATATTTCGATGATCCGATCGAGATATTCTCCCTCAACTGCTGTTGTCTTGCATTCCGAGAAGCCAGTCTCCCTTATATGCTGGCAGTTGCACAACCATCCAGCGGTCCAGCGCATTCGCAACATTCAATCCGCATCCACAGCTGTGGTATGGTCTGCGTCCACATATAAATGTTCGAACGACCTTTGCTGTTGTTGGCCACTCCAGACTGTCACAAACGCTGTCTTTAAATCCATTCAAAACTTCGATGGTATAAGTTGAGTGCCCATCATCCCCAACAGCATACGCCAATCACATCGGCCGACTTCGTCGGGAGTAAAATAACCATCTCCGGCCTTGGGGCCTGATGTTAATCACGTCGCCAGCTGAACACACTTGTGACTAGATTAGCAACCCTCTGTAAGCACAAACCCGTTCGGTTGAAGCCTCGTGCGATGTGCTTCTGGTATGATATTGTTCTTGAATGCTTCCATGCTGCAGGTCAGCATAGCGAAAAGGTTACGAGTTGCCCTGGTGCGCTTGGCATGAGTAATCCTGCGCACTGCGGAGCTTTATCCCTGTCAACGTCCCCTGACATGATCCTCGCTCCATGGCAAAGTCCTAAACCTGATGTGGCATGTTCATCCTCTTCGCGCGAGTATGGGCTCGGCGAGATGCCGAGTGCACGAGGCAGCCGTCCTCGTTTCTTATTACGGCACCGCGGTGCCAGCACGTGATGATTTGATCCACCGATTCCAACTCGGCATTTCCGACATGTATAGCAGTGCTACCTCTTCTTTAAATTCTCCGGCTAAGCGTTCGATACGTCGCGTCGCTCTTGCATGTATTCAATGCCGCTCGAGGAAGGTTCGATGCGATGCAACACATCCCGCCTGCAATCGTTGCCGTGCAGACGAGAAGCCGTGCGAATATCAAAAGTCACGACGCGGTGGTCGTCCAGGAAGACCAGTGGCCGCGCCTCTCCGGATTGCGGTCAACGACCCGCCTTCCCCACAAGGACCCTCTGAGCACGTCGAATACAGAACAGATACCAATTCGTTCGGGCAAGGATCGTCCGGAAGTTCAACACAGAGCGCCTGCGATAGTCTAGAATGGAAAGCATCCGAAGTGACCAACGGTGCGCGATTGACCAGAATCCAAGTGGATCGGCTCTTGACTCAATACTACACATACTTCCACGTATCGCACCCCTGTGTACTTCCGCGATGGGCGCTAGAAACGGGATTGATGACTGAGGTTGGAATATCAGACCTTCTTCTTCCAGTCCTTCTGTACATCGGCTCGATCTTTACTCCTACAGTCGACTCCGCCCCTTTGGCAAGCGCAGCGGCTGAAGCAATGAAGTCAGGATGGCTGAACGGAAATTTCGCCCCCAAGCCATACTTCATACAGGCCTTGGTGCTCTACTCAATAGCTGTGCACTGGTGCAACGAATCCGAACGAGGCCGAGAACTCCTGGACGAAGCAATCAATGGTGCCTTCCTATTAGGTGTGCACCAGAAGGATTTCGCTGTACAGAATGGTTACGGAGATAGTGTACTAGAAGAGAGCTGGAGGCGTACTTGGTGGCAAATCAATGTTACCGATGTGCACATTGCCGGTTCCACGCATACGTACAAAGGACTTCCAGTTAGATTTCCTGTTACTGCAGAACTTCCATGCGAAGAAGCGTGCTATGAGGCAGGGGCATGTTCATTCCGTATCCCGTTATAGTTTGGAGCTTTCTGCTAATTGTACATAACGTCATCCCTGTATCGGCATCTCTCAATGACTACAATATGAGAATTCTCTGATGTCGAGTTCTCCTCTTTTGCACAGCTCATCGGGTTCACTCAAGGCATTGGCCGAGTGCTCGCTACCCGAAGACACAACGACTTGGAAAATGCCAAAGTTATTTGCGCGAATGCCGATAGCATGATGGTCGCATGGTGCTCGCTGCTTCCTGCATTGAAACGGCGGCCTTTACGCGATGATGGAAGCGTAGACGAGCTGCTTTTCAAAGCCAGTATACTGATGCATACGTACTTGTGTTAATTCAAAAGTTCTGGCGATGTTCGCTAAACACTTCTGGCTATATCGTGGACCTTCACCGCCAATTATCAAACCTACAGTACAGCCCCATTGAGTCTGTATCCAAGTGTGCTCTGCCACCGCCTCTCCAATCCAATGAATAAATCAAAGAAGATGCGCCTATGCACACTGCCAAAGTGCTTGTCGCGGTCGATAAGCTGAACAACTTGCTCACACTACCTACACGCTTCAACACGCACACGCCCTTCATCATCTGCATGATTGCGAACATGACGATCGCGCACCTTTCCGCTTGCCGATACATCTTATATGAACCGAGATTTTCGTTTGAGCGGGAAAAGATTCGATTGAACATGGGCGTTCTTAAGATGCTTGGAGAGTTTTGGCCTGCGGGACAGAGAGAGTATCAGACCATGGGAATCATAGCTAGGGAGATACTGACCTTGAAGGAGGAGGAGATTCAAATACCAACAGGGACCTCGATACCGCCTCTGGACGCTCCGGATTACAACTTCTCTGAAATCGGCGTTAACTGAGCATGCAATATATTTATGACTAGTAATGACCCGGTTCCCGTGGATCAAACTGTTGGATTACTCGTCTAGTTTTCCCAGACTGATTGCCCTTTCTCTATCTTCGTGCATTGTGTTCAACGGTCGCAACAAGTTTTCGTTGTTTTAGACACATGGATGGGAGGAATGGTTGGAAATATCGGTCGACTCTCTTACCTAGTGTGTGCCAGAACAACACGATAGAGACTAAGGTTGGACAGGCATACATAGTGCACAGACGTACACGGCATAACGAAATGCTTTCAACGCATTGGCGAATGAGCAGAAATCTAGCGTGGTTAATCTCCCTTCACAAGTACTATCGCTTGCTCGCCTTATTATCCTTCTCAAGTAGCACATCTGCCACCAAACCAAGACATGTTATTTGTGCCTGGACGATCTCCAAGTATGGCCCAAGCAGTGCGGCATCACTACCATTACCCTCATGGATAACCTTGTTTTACGCATCCTTGACTGCATCCTTCACCGGGTCGTAAGATATGACTGTCCGGAAAGTCATGCGACTTCGAAGTGCTTGTAGAAGCGTGTATCGGGACAAAATAGTTTGCATCGCTTGGAATGGGTGTCGAACATCGACTGTGTACAGTCCGCCTTCGCTTAGTAACGGGTCCTGGCTCGCTTTCCCTTCAACGTGCACCTGGTAGTGCACGCTAATTGCATAGCGAGTGACACAGTCGTTTGACCATCCGGGCTCCCGAACAGAGGCAAAAAGATATTGTGATTCATGTCACTCAAGAACTTCGGTGATCTTGTCTTCATGCCCTCTTTCAGCGCCCTTGGCAATCATGTGGCGCGTCAGTGCTAGTGGACCCTGCCTCAGGCTGCCACTGAATACGCGGTTGACGAATACAGCGGTAGTGCAAGTAGCAGTATTCAGTATAGCGGAGGCAAAAGCCATCAGCATGCAACATGTTCGGAGAGTGGCAGTTGCCTACACCACGAAAATATCCTGTGATTTGAGTTCGTCCAGCATTGGCCAAGTCGCTCAGACCTCCTCCTTTCCAGGTTACCGTGTATACGCTGGAGGTGGCCCTATTGGCTGTCAGCAGTGTCGTACATATTTATTAGGCTGTCTGCCACACGAAATCGTGTTCCACTCATAATGGTATGCAGTAGGTGATGAAGACAGCACTTATATATGGTATAGGATCTTCGTGTGCTAGCTAATTAGGTAAAATACCCTCATGAATCCCCATTCAACCACGCGTCTGCCTTATGAATGAACATGACCCCGTATGTCGAAAGAAGAGACTTGCGTCAAAGACACATCTTCTAACCTTGGACTGCTACCTACATTGGCGTTATGTGCGGTAGGAAGCGTCTCTACGTGCTCACAGTTCCATTAGAGGCACCGGTCGAGCTTGCTTCAGGAGCTGCTGCAGCACCGTTGCCTTGCTCTGAGCCAACATTTGATGAGTCAGTTCCCGTATTCGAGCCCTGCACGAACACAAGCATGGATGTTCAGCACAATAAACAAAAGCGACGGATTCTCGGATAGGAAGCTTACCGTCAGTCCACTGAGCAATCCACTCAATCCATCAGCTGGCCCCGAAGTGCCTGTTGCTTCCAATGCCGCACCCCCTGACCCAGTAGCCGCAGAAGCACCTCCAGCAGCAGCGTTACCGTTGTCGCCACTCGTGAGGCCTCCAAGAAGATTACCAGTTAGATCGCCGGCAGTGTCGGTCAATCCTCCGAGCAGTGAGTCGAGCTGTCGCTTCTCCACTTGGGTGAGGTCGTCGCGTCCAAGTAGACCAGGTAACAGACCATTTGCTCCTTGGGTTGCTGGTCCTGCAGCATTGGTTGCCTCGCCGGCAGCGCCCGTGAGGCCTCCTAGGAGATTACCAACGGTGCCGGTCACGTCTCCAACGGCGTCTCCAGCAGCATCGGAAGCACCGCGGACAACACCATCAGCCGCATCAGTCGCTCCATCGATTACACCACCAGCCGCACCAGTTACTACGTCGAGTACATCCCCAGTCGCGTTGGTCACGCCTCCAACGACACCGTCTGTCTTGGCCGTCACACCGCCGACCACGTCGCCAGCTGCGCCAGTGACGCCATCGAGGACCTGGTCAACCTGGCGCCTAGACACCTGTAAAAAGCATCAATGACAGCTGCAGTGGAGGTATACACTACCGGGACAAGAGTTGTGGTAGAGTGTTACCCTAGGATAGGCATTACCAAGGGCGACTGTACTATTACTTTTGTCCACCGTCTGCACAAGACCACGTACAATCGGCGCGCCTGCAACGAGAGGAATTGCCACAAGGGCTGCAGCGACAGATGTAGAGAATCTCATCGTGAAAGGACGTGTAAGGAGATTGATCTTAAGGAGTGCAGAAAATCAATGAGTGAGTGGAACACCGCACAGCAGCGTAGAAGAGGACAAGAGAAAAGCAAGGACGCTTAGCAGCGATGTGTATGGAGGACAAAAAGAGGAGAAAAGACGCAGTGGCTATGGATATAGCTTACATGCGCGAAGCTTAGGCTACGGCTAGAGCCCTCAGGAGACCGATCATCGGCATCCTCTTACGGCGAGCTGCTTCATCGTCCGAGCGAAGGAGTGTCATCGAAGCGATCAAGCATAGGACATGTCGTTGCCCCGTAGGAAATCCTCCCATATGAAGCAAAGATAAGTACGCCTGTCGCATCCGGAAGGACTAACAGAAGGTCGCCTGGAGCCTGAGGCGGCTGTTGCTGCGAGATCGTCAACAAGCCACCCACAAAAGGGCATGGCGGTGCTGTCAAAACAGTGCAACGCAACCGTCTGAGACATCGAAAACGTCAAGCATGTGGGGCCCGGCCGCACGAGCCCGCGGGGTCGGACAATCTTGGCACCGCGGTTTTTGATTCCATACAGCAAATCGACGTCGCTTATATTTCTCTGTCGATGAAGACCGTGCTATCTCATCCCAACGAACGTGCTTGGCTATCTTGAGTTGTATCAGGCGGTGAATTTTGAAGAGCAGTCCGCAGCAGTCCAAATTAATGTTAAGATGCGCTATCTGAAGAATTGGGTGGGCTAGTTAAGGTAGTCAGGTCGCCCCAGGATATACGACACCGTCCGTTGGCCAGGGCTATTTCTCAGGGAACGTGACAGGAGTGGACGGATATGCTTTCCGGCTTGCCATATCCGGGCAGAGGAAAGTGGCCTACTTCTACCCAGTATGATATCCCTTCCTTCTAGTCTTTGCCACTTTGATCTGCGCAAGCTCTATCACGGTGTCACTAGACCTCATAGTACTCCCCGTGCCCAATTGATACGTCGGCGGACCCAGTGCCGGTCGGCAGTCTTCTTTCCGCGGCGGCGGGTTCTTGAGCTCGCTGAATGAGGCTTCTCCTGCGCTTTCGGACGCGCGCCCCCTTTCCGGGGTGACCAATTCGTTGACGCGGTGTTGGATGAGTCCAATCCAAGGTACAGGCTGGGTAGCCACTTTGCAAAGAGTGGACGCAAGAGAGGTAGACAAGCGCAGATCATCGCGACATAGACCTCAACAACAGAGAAAGTGGCGGTGTGAGTGTTTTCGGAGGCCGTGTCGGTTGTGTGGGTTGTCACGTAGAGGGAGTGGAGGCGGGCGACGGAGATGGCGCAGACGCTGTACCCGGACGTTAGCTACAATCCTCGAAAGCCAAAGCATATCTGCTGAGGCGTCTATACAGATGACTTGTCTCGGTAGGGAGCCTGACATGGAGAACTTACACGAGGCCTACAGCGAACACTCCCATCAACAGCGACTTCTGCCTCAATGCCAGGTTCAATGAGCGTATCACCGGCATCGGAAGTAGAATGATCATCAGGTCCGTCACGATGTTCATTGCTGCGGTGGCGAACCACGATGCGGTCATATTCATACACTACCCGTCCACATACTCGATAGTCCAGTACTTACGGAACGGCCGACATACGAAGATTCCGGCCATCACAGTGGCTAGAGTGTATCCGAGGATGATCGCGATGCAGGCGTAGTTCCAGACCTGGAAGCGACGGGTTGTGAAGACGCGCTTGTATTGCATCAAGATCGCGAGCTTGGTCAGACCGAGCGAAGCGCAGTATGGAGGGATGCCGAGGTACAGATTCCGAAATATTTGATTAGTATGTCTAACAGCTCGCTGGGAAGCGACTCACGAGCATGATGCGTTCGATTTGGTGAACTGTCAATGTGCCGGTGTGGCTCCCTAGACCAAAGTGAGTCTGAAAGCCTATATCAGTCAGTGACTTCCATGGTTAACTTCCGGTAGCTGCTTGGAAAGTAGTCCAATGAACGTCATCCGTCCAGGCAATACTTTGTCCCCGACTCGAAGAGTTCTAGATACTATGCGCAAGTCAGTCGAGGTTCCATCTGATATGTCATCCGTAACTTACCCCATGAAGACGGTCATGCCCGCACCACATAGCTGTAATCTTGTCGGAACATACACAGCAGAGAGAATGGTTCACTCGTACCCATGAGAGCACTACGATGAGATCGTCATGTCCAGGCGCGCGAATGACAACAATGCGTGTCCAAAGCCGAAGGCCCACGAAAAGGGTAGCAAGCATCGGTACTAGGGAGATGGTAGCAACGGTCTGAACCGCGCGGGCCTCCGTCTTGGTGCTGTCTTGTAGTTGAGAATATTTGGATGCGTGTACGCAACGGCGACCACTGCAGTTCGCGATAAATGCAGGTAATGTAAAGTAGTTGTCGATGAAGATGGGCGTGATCCAGTCAGGATAAAGCCAAAAGACCTGATTCCGCAACAGCCCACATGATGCGGAGATTGTATCTGAATGTTACCGCCAAGGACGTCCCAGTAAACCTCTAGCGAGCACATGAGTGAACAAAGGCCCGGGGGACTCTCGTGGCGTTAGACGAGCAACGGTGCACGATTAACTCAGATCACCTTCGAGAAGACTGTTGATTGATCATCCATACTATGCAAAGAACCACCGTGAAACGGGCACCTTTTAAGCGTACTGACTCCGGTCCACCCACGCGGGCTGCAACGCCTTGCCGTCGATCTCGTTGAAAGCAAAGCCGCTCTGGTACTTCCCATACTGAACCAGCTGCAGCATGCTCAGCTTGGCGCCAGCCTCCGTCTGTGCCCACACCACTACACTCAGCGTGTTGTTACCGCGCGTATTGATGATACCCGGAGGGATTGGGAATCGCTTCTGCGGACCGATGTGAGGAATGAACTTGCCATATTGGTAGCCATTCATGAACAGAAGTACCCGAGCGACCGTGCCGGACGGTGCGTCCACCTCAATGCCGAGAGGCACATCGAGATCCTTGTCAATGTTCAAATCAAAGGTCGTTGTGAACCACTTGATGCTGGTACCTTCCACTCCATCTGTAACAGGATCTTCCTTGGCCCATTTGGATGTGTCAAAGCCTGGAAGATGCCATCCCAGACGTTCACCATATAATCCGCCTTCGTTCATGGGTCCTCTTACAGGATCAATGTTTTTCTCTCCGCCTGCGTTGCCCTGTATCTTCCACTGGCCGAAGGTAGCGCCTTGAAGTTGTGCACCTAACAATCCACGCGGGTTCTCCACGCCAGCAGGTTTCGTAGATACTTGATCGTGGCCAGTGTAGTCTGTGACTATGGTCAAGACATTGTTTTTATCAGTTAATTCCACGCCTTTTAATGAAAGCATCCCTGTTGTAAATTGTAACGACGCATTGCCGGGATGATAGCCGACGGGTTTCCCATTAATCCAAGCGTTCCATCCCGCTGCTAGGCCCCCCTGGGCAGTGATTTTCGCGCTTGTCACGTTCCTTCCATCAAAGTAGCCGCGGTATACCTTCGCACCGGTGTAGAACTTATAATCGCTGCTGAAAAGAACGGGCAGCGTAAGAGGCTTCTGTGGGCTTAAACTCATTGTTTTGTTTGCTACGACCCAATGTTCATCGTTGTACGATGGTGAGGCTTCGGGAAGCGAGTCCGCGGCTCTGAAGCCGGTGAGCGCTGGGAGCGTAATGTTACGTTCTTCGACACCCGGAATGCTGGCGGTCAATGAGCCATAAGCGGTCTTCTTGGTCTCGAGTTTGGCGCCGTTCCAAGATATTGCGCTCACTCCCTCGCCGGCATAAACCTCAATTGCAGTAGAGTTCACATTGTCACCAATGAGCGAGACGACATCTCCATCAGCACTTGCCGTGCGAACCAAATAGGGACCAAAAACGAACACCTGCTCGTCGGGCTTCACAGTCGGATTAGAAGTGGTAGGAGGCGCGAAGAATGTCCAAGCCGTAGGTATATCGACAAGGTAAGCTATCACGCCGTTCGAGAATCGAACAACTTGAGAGCCCCTGGCCTGAGTGTACGTGAAGCCGTTGCCAGAGGACATGGTTTTGAAGTCGGTGTTCACACCGTATTTTGTAAAGGTAAGATTCTTTGCTCCCTTGAAAGCAAACTGTCCAGTTTGGCCTTCACGTAGATAGAGCACGACGACCGGGTGACCGAATGTACCCCAGGCCAAAATTTCGGAAGAGGAGTAGAGCATGGTGTCCTTCCCAATCGAGTAGTCCGTGACGACCCACCTGCTTTGTCTTCCGGCAAGCTGCATGTTAGGGATCGTCACGTTGCCTTCGGACGTGGTGGCAGTAATCTTGAATTTGGTGACTTCGCGTGAACTGGTCGTGTTGTGCTGAGCCAGGTAGAATCTCGCGTCGGTCTCCTTGTTCCTCAATACCCAGGTCCAAATGTCCGTGCTATCCACAGCAAATCCTGTGCCGTTCGCCTCCATTACTGTATTAGTCAGACCTTGGCTGACGCGGGTGAACAAGGCCAGCAACTTGTATTGTTTGAACTTGTCTTGTATTTGACGCGTTTCGCGTAAGGGCGCAGAGTAATCATAAGAAGTATAAACCTGCAGCCTGTGAGACACCATATTGAAGAGAGGATTGAATGCATAAATCTTCACACTTACCTGTGGCGCAGCGCTGTGGCCCCAGTTCGTTCCACCGAAAGCAACGTAAAGATTAAGCAGCGTAGCTCTTTGCGCGACGATGCCCTTGTAGAAGACATCCGCAAACTCAGGACTATGTTCCGCCTGACAAGAATCATAGAAATATCCTCCCCACGTCTGAAACCATCCTCCCTCGAATTCTGGGAGATACTCTGGCTGAGATGGGGACACATCGTGGAACCATTGGTAGTATGTGTATGGGAGACCAAACCCAGAGTTCGGATTAGCACACTTCAACGCGCCTGGATAGCTGTCGAGGCCATAGATATCGACCGCACCGCCAACGTTGTGGTAATCCGTAGACCAGCTCTTACCTCGGAAGCCTTTCTCGTTATGCGAAGTAGGTACAATCAAGCCAGTTTCTTTGAAGGCATCTTCGATCTGGATCATGTATTTTACCAGAGTGTTGTTTGGGTCGTACTCTGTCTGTTGCAACTCGTTTTCGACTTGAGTGAGAATAACCGGGCCACCGTTCGTGATTTGGTTCTTGGCAATGATAGCTCCGACCTTAGCAATCCACTCGGACCACGCCTGATGATACGTCTGGTCTGAGGTTCTGAGAGAACCCATGCTGCCGTCACTGCCCCACAATGCAAGGCCTCCTCCATTCGTTTCCGCGTTGCAATACGGACCCGGGCGTGCAATTACATAGAGGCCCGCCTCTTTTGCCAAGTCAAACAGGCGCTGAATATCCTTGCCCGGACTCGTGAAGTCGTATTTGCCCCTGGATGCCGAATGGTAAGACCAGAAGAAGTACAGAGAAACGGTGTTCATACCGCTGGCTCTGAATTTCTGGAAAACATCAAGCCAAAGTTCAGGCACGGGAAGGCGCTGATAGTGGAACTCGCCACTCATGATGATGATGCGCTCGCCGTTGACGATGAGACTGCCATTATCCCAGGTAACTGCTTTCTGGGTTCCATTGTCGGCTGCCCAGGCCGTAGGCAGAACAGTCGAAAGGCCCGCAAGCAGTTTTAGAAACCGCATGATGTGGTACGAGGTTCGTAAGGGGATTGATGATCAATGTTCCCGGAAATTGTGCCATTGTGTCTTTCTATAGTTGCTGTCCACGCCTGAGGAGACGAGTTGGAGGCACGCGTGCTCGGTACTACTATCTGGGGAAACAACGACACATTATTGATGGTCTTTGAATTCGCCGGCGGTAAAGCTTCCGAAAAATTGCCCTTGCAGCGAAGAGCCGGACGCTACGGGGTATCGTCCGCCGAATTGCCGTGGCAGGGAACACGATGCATCCATCCATGGGAAAAGAAGACGCGATCGATGAGCCTCACATGGCGTGCAGACCGTCACATCCGGCGCGACACAACAAGCTGAGATGGAAGAAGCAAAGACCAAGTTTTAGCGTTTCGTGACCATCGCGACCAAGGAAGAAGGCGCAATGCCCAGCCCCCGCCCCCGCAATGCCGCTGTGGGCGCGGCCAACATGCACCCAAAACGATACCTGCGTCCTCGCCACCTCCGTTCATCGCTGAAACATCATCGAGTTGGGCATCTGCAGACCCAAAATGCCGCGCAACACCGCCGAGTCGACGCCCTTGCTGCATCATATCGTCCCCTCACAAATCCATCCCGATGGCGAGTCTGGCCGTAGCGGATTCCACCCACAACACTTTCTCGACGTCTCCTGGCGCAGCGGCTCCACGATAGCCAGATACGTCAACGTCCTCTGGCCCCTCGTACCTGTCGCCATCATCCTACACTATGCTACGCCCGGGCTGCCTCTGGCTATCTTCGCCTTCTCCTATATCGCCATGGTTCCTGTAGCCAACCTTCTGGGCTTCGCAGGCCAGGAATTTGCGCGCAAGATGCCCAAGGTTTCTGGTATCTTGATCGAGACGACCTTCGGCTCCGTCGTGGAGATTATTCTTTTCTTGATTCTCATTGCCAAGCACAAGTCTGCCGAGGGCTCGTCCGAGCATGGCAACTTGATACCCGTAATCCAAGCTGCCATTCTGGGAAGCATCCTGACCAACCTGCTCCTCTGCCTCGGTGCGTGCTTCTATGTCGGCGGTCTGCGACAAGCGAGCCAGAAGTTCCATGCCTCCATCAGTGAGGTGGGTACGGGACTGCTGTGCGTTGCAGGGTTTGGTTTGCTCATCCCTAGCGCGTATTATTCCGCGCTGAAGGACTCCGCCGTTCCGATAGCCATCGGGCATCATTCCTTTACAGAGGCGATACTACAGCACAATACGCTCAAGATCAGCCAGGTGACTTCGATCTTGCTCATCATCGCTTTCGGAATGTAAGTAAAGCCGCCGTGGACATCAGTGACACGAGCTAAGATGCCAAAGCTTCATCTTCTATAACGCACGCTCGCAGCACTCCATCTTTGATGAGATACTCGAAGCAGACGAGCACCATGATCTGGATCGTACCGAAGATCTCGCCAAGCCGAAGTTCACCTTCACGGAATGCATCGTCGCTCTGACGCTCTCCCTGGTCCTCGTCACCTTGCTAGCGGTATTCCTAGTCGAGCGCATTGAAGATGTTGTAGAGTCTGGCGTGCCGGACCAATTCCTCGGCCTGATTCTCTTGCCACTCGTCGAGAAGGCAGCCGAACATCTTACTGCTATCGACGAAGCGTGGGACGGTCAAATGGTACCAATCTCCGTGACTGGGAAGCTGAACAAGCTAACAACCATCACAGAACTTTGCGCTCTTCCACTGCATTGGCCCATCCATCCAAACAGCGCTCTTCAACGCTCCGTTGGTCGTCATCGTGGGGTGGATCATGGGCAAGGACATGGATTTGAACTTCGAGATCTTCATGATTGTCCTTCTCGTTCTTTCCATCGTAGTGGTGGGCAATTTCCTCCGCGACGGCGAGTCAAATTATCTTGAAGGTGCGCTGCTGGTCATCATATACGTCATTATTGCAGTCGCTTCGTGGTACTATCCGAATCCTGACGTGGCGACGTCCAACGGCCTTGTTACTCCGTCCTAGATGGGGCCGGCGACAAACAATACATAGCGGACTCATCATGCGCTTGGGTTCCTACGGTATTTGCATCAAGGTCTACGCAAGCCATGACACAAAAGAAGTGATAGACTACTCACTTGACGATTCTGTTAATGCGTGTCATCATCTTGTATGTCGAGAGAAGCACCAGGCCCCGGGGCTCTGTTTCCAAGAAAGCCTTGTACGCAAATGAATCCAACGAACAAAGCAAGCAGTGCAGGGCTGTAGCCCAACCACCAAGCCACTGGATGGAACTGCCTTGGGCATGCTGCGCGTGTGCCATCGACCAATGCCAACCTTCTACAGAGCTATGTACGTGTCCAGTGTCGCGTCCAACAATACAAGTCTCAATCAAGGCTTACTTTGAAAAGTACATGAGTGTGCTTCTTCGGCCGCAAGTCTTGTCGCTCGCTGTCTTCCGCAAACGCGTCCCAAGAGTACCTTGTTGGTCCTAGTGATGGCCCAGAAGCTGGGGTCTTTTATAGGTGTCCTTGTCGGCGTTTGGATGTTGTTATCTGCTCGCGTACATGTGTCTTGTTTCCTTCCTAATTTGGATGTCGTTCCTGGCGCTGTCTCACCACACAACAGCATTGCGCCCTTCTTGGCCATGCAGCGCAATATCCATCGACCGGGACCAAGCTGCAACTAGCATGGGTCGTCGTTCATCGAGCTTTGGATCTCCAGGTATCTACCCGGAATGCAAGGGATACGGGGTGGGGCTGTTGACGCTCGCTGTGGCGGCAAATTGTACACCTGCCGCGTGCAGTAAAGGTGAACAGCGATTGCGACTGCGCCGGGTCAGCGTGCGCACAGTTGATAGCCAGGTCACCGCATCAGTTGACGCAGTGCCATAAGAGGAGCGACGCCGCAGCGGTTTCCAGGTGAAGCAGGAGCGTGCGCTCGCGACCGGTACTCGCCGTACTCGAAGTACACCAGGTGCCCTTCCCCTTCCACGCCACCTCACCTCTGCGGCACACAAGACACGTTCCCTTCGCTATGCAGATGCTCGTCTTGCTGGCTCTGGCTACGCAGGCAGTCGTGGCCTCGCCCATCCGCGCTCGCTCGCCTTATGCGGTCAAGGAGACGCACTTTGCCCCGCGCGAATGGACCAAGCTGGATCGTGCCAATGGCACGAGTGTAGTTCAGTTGCAGATCGGTCTCAGGCAGGGCAATATGGTACGTCGCTCAGGATCCATATGACGACTGTACATCGATTACAAAGAAACTGACCGTTGATAGGACGGGCTGCTTGAGCATCTGAGCGAGGGTAAGCGAGTTCGCACGGTAACGACTCAATTGCAATACTGACGAGTGTTAAAGTCTCGGACCCTGACCATCCGCGATATGGAGCCCACTTGAGTGCCGACGAGGTGGACGAGCTTGTGCGGCCCTCCGACGAGACTTGCGACCAGGTCGAAGAGTGGCTGCGTCAGGCCGGTGTGAGCGGCCACCGCTACAACACGGCCAAGGACTGGATCACTGTCCACCTACCTTTGGAGTTCGTAGAGAAGCTTCTCGATACCGAGTACCACAATTACAAGCACGAGGACGGGTCCATCATCTCGCGCACCACGCACTGGTCCCTTCCTCGCCATCTGCACTCGCACATCGATGTCATTCAGCCGACGACTTCGTTTTTCCGTGGAGCTGCCAACGCTGCCACCTACGTCAAGACCATCGATGAGGCTCACGACGAGATTGCTCGGCTGAGCGCGGCAACCGCCGGTTATGGCGAGCCCAGCGAAATAGCCAAAGTGTGCAATGTCAGCTCGGTGACCCCAGAGTGCTTTGCAACGCTCTACAAGACAAAGGGCTACAAGACCAAGGCTACAGAGAAGAACAGCATCGGCTTTACCAATTACCTGGAAGAGGTATGCCTCGGTCAGCTGGTGTATTGCCTATCTCGGCAACACGGCGGTCTAAGAAGACATGAAACGAATGCGTTTCAACTGACTACGACGTCTAGATACCCATCCGACCGGATACGGAGTTGTTCCTTGAGAAGTACCGTCCCGAAGCTGTGTCCTCAGCCAAGACTTTCAAGACTTACTCCATTAACGGTGGCCAATTGAACGATGGCCCCTTGACCCCGGAGGCGGCTGCCAATGACAAGAGCCGCGAAGCCAACCTCGATGTCCAAGCTATCTCCGGAATTAGCTGGAAGACACCTATCGTCAGTTACTCTACCGGCGGCAGGCCTCCTTTCATACCCGACCTTACTGTGGTGGAGAACAGCAATGAACCATATCTCGTCTGGGTGAACTGGCTTTTGCAGCAGCGTAGCATTCCTATGATCATTAGCACCTCCTACGGCGAACCCGAGCAGAGTGTTCCTCGTAGCTATGCCGAGCGCGTTTGCAAGCAGTTCGCTGCCGTTGGAGCTCGTGGCACCACTCTGTTCTTTTCCTCTGGCGATAGTGGGCTTGGAGGAACCAATAAGTGCTACACCAACGACGGAAAGAACACATACAAGTTCCTTCCAGCCTTTCCCGCTTCTTGCCCGTACGTCACCACCGTCGGCGCAACCATGAAGTTCGAGCCCGAGGAATCCGCCTACCGCGCCGCAAGAAATGTTAGCGGTCAGTATAGAGACTTGTACGCCAGCGGTAGCGGCTTCAGCGACTACTTCAAGCGGCCTACCTGGCAAGACAACGCTGTTTCGCAGTACGTTAAGAGCGTCGGGGGACTCTACCAGGGCCTGTACAACCCTGCCGGCCGCGGCTATCCCGACCTTTCTGCGCAAGGTTTATACTTTGCGTTCTTCTGGAACGGTACCGAGGGGACTATAAGTGGCACGTCCGCGTCGACACCACTAACCGCGGGTATTTTTGCGCTTGTAAATGACGCGCTGCTCTCGTCCGGCAAGACGACGCTCGGCTACCTTAACCCGTGGCTGTACAAAAAGGGCTATAAGGGGCTCACTGACATCACCGTGGGGTACAGTCGCGGTTGCAATGTTCAAGGTTTCCCGGTTACGAAGGGGTGGGATCCGATTACTGGCTTCGGTACGCCGATTTTTCCGGAGCTCGTTAAATTGGCGGGAGCGAGGCTATAGAGTATAGTTGGATGGCGGAGCTGCAGACCTGGCATGACACCGTATGTACCAACTAACATCCAATCAATATACACTATTGGTTTCGGAAGTTCTGCGTCTAATCCCTTGTATTGATGATATGAGCTTCTAGGATGGGAACAGTTCTTCCAGATCGCGGACCGGTCTGGTCTTTCCTGTTTCCACCTGAAATCAACATAATATCTAATCCCGAACGGGAACTAAGTCACATCCTTAAGCGTCTGCTTCATACCTTGTTACGAAGGCGTGCTGCACAGTCAACCGTAATGGATGAAAGCATAGGCGGAGTATGCCTTTGTAATACCTAGCCTATCGCGACACACTGCACCGGACTTTTCTTTCAGTACTGCACGTTCAAGCAAAACATGGACTTCGTGTCAATGCTTGCCAGCTCCGGTCGCCTCAAGCGCTGCTTATTACATGGAAACTAACCAAATAAAAGCAACAATTGAGTGCTTTCATGGCCAAAAAAAGGATTACATCGTGTCTCTTTGTTGGCAAATGAGAACGGCATATATATCACTTCCACTGGCACGGTTGCCTCGCGCACGTGTATCACCACCTAGAGAAGAGAAGCCCATATCGTGGAAAGGACATCCGATGATGCATGGTGCATAAAGAAAATTAGCGAGCCTGGGAGAACATCTTCACATCCACGACATTACTTCTCCACATCCTAAGACCAATTTGCGCGTGAACACATGCGAACTTCACATAGTAAGTGGGTGACAAAGGAAGAGTTATGGCACCGGTCTTGTTTTGTTAGAGAGTCGGTTGAGAATTCGAGTCGCTGTCGAGGGGCGGTTTCGCCGGCAACCGCGCACGCAAAATGAGCACAACAACACATATCACCACGCCTTCTCCCACCATATTTGAACATGCGCATGCGCTCACCACGCGTTCCATCGCAACACCCACTACAATAATACACTTGCGCGCACCGAAACCAACAATGCCTAGCGCACCCCCACCAGACGACCAAGCCGCCAACACATCCTCCGACACGCTCACGTGCAAAACGTGCCAGCGCAGCATGGCCATCATTGCCGCGGATGGTGAGATGGTTCCCCAAGGGGAGCTGGACGAGGGCTGCAACTCGTGCAAAGACTTCCTGGCGTACTACAACAACTATGAAGAAGCCAAGGACCAATTCAAGCAGCTAGAACACAGAAGAGACGACTATCAGCCGCGGATCCAGGCGCGCGAAGCGGTGCATCAGGCGCAGCTAGCGTTGGGCAACTTCGTTGAGGCGATGGTAGCCTGGGATCACCCCGACGAAGACGATAGCGACGACGAGACCATCAAGGATCCGCAGTCCGCACAGCAGGACGTGGAGCATGCGGATACAGACCTAGATTCTCTCTTCGAGGAACACGACACGGATGCCCAACCACACCGCCGCAAACGCTCTTTGTCTCCGCAGTCTTCTCCTGGACCACGCAGGCTGACAAAGCGGCCGCGTTTGTCGGACGGTCGTAGTCGCCGTATTAGCTTTGATCCCTTGGTGGTGTTTCGAGATGCGGAATCGGAGTCGAGGCGCGTGGACGCACAATTCAGCCGCAACTCGGATGGGTACTGGCCGGGTCGCTGGGCGGCGCCCGAGGGGTCGGAGTGGCTTGATACGAGCGGGCACTCTACGACGATTGTGAAGTTCACGGGATTGACGAAGAGGGGGCAGAAGTGGGTACCGACAAAGGAGGGCCTGCAGATGGACGAGGAGTGGGAGAGTACAGGGGTGGAAGAGAGGGCCGAGGTGGAAGAGGAGGATGCAGATGAAGCAAATAATGAGATGCATGTCGAGGGCGAAGGTCATGGCGCTGCAAATGTTGAAGTAAACGAACCGGGTACCTTTGCGGAGGAAGGCTCTGAGCAGGAGTAAGTCGAAGCGTACCACCGTCAATAAAGTACTGCTAACGATATCAGGGAGCCTGAACCATCAGCGAGCGTTGCTCCCCCTTCGATCTTTGGTCCCTTCCCTGAGCCGGATGGCAGCGATCAAGCGTCTACACCCTGTCTCGAGCCTTCGGTCCGCGCAGCACAAGACAGCATTGAGCCTGAGGACAATCACTCCTCCGATGAAGATGTGCTAACGGATGAGCTACCCGTGGCTGCCTCACTGAACGACGCCACGACAGATAAAGACGAGACTATTCCGGATGAGGAGGAGTGGCTCGGAATTGGGATGGGTGGGAGCATCTGAAGGTGACAAAAGCAGCGTGCCAGCGATGTCAGTACGCTGTATTAGCCCAAGACATGCGGGATCTCGATCTACAGCACTGCAGATTTGTAGATGTACGAGAGTAAGGAAACTAAAGAAGAAAGGAGAATGGCATAGAAAGCGCGTCCCGCGGGAGCAGGCCGTGTCCATGGACTTGTTACACGAAACTTTCATGGTAATTGGCAAGGACAGCCTGATCTTATTAGACCTTGTGATACCGAGGTATGGGCATTCCCTCTGCTAGCTTTTCCATGCATTTTGGTATGAATTGGCATCTACGATACTCTAGCATAGCTGTACCATTCGTATGTCGTCATCTACAACTTCGCTCCCATCTCCCTCTCCAAACTATCTCGCATCTCCCTTTTCTTGATCTTGCCACTGGCTGTCTTCGGGATGTCTCCAACCTTCACAAACCTAACACCACCCTCGAGCCTCTTGTACTTCGCAAGCCTTCCCTCTACCCACTTCTCCACCTCTCCCTCGACCAAGTCCTCACCACCCTGTTTCTTCACGACATACGCCCTCGGCAGCTCTGACCCCTGCTCCGGACTTGGCACACCCACCACCGCGGCATCCAGGATCTTCGGGTGCTGCAACAACACGCCTTCGAGCTCCGCGGGTGCAACCTGGAACCCACGCACCTTGATGAGCTCCTTCTTCCGATCAACCACATACCACTTCCCCGTCGCCTTCTCGCCCCACACAATGTCCCCCGTGCGAAAATATCCTTCCTCATCGAAGTCTCTTCCTCTCTCCACACCCAGATATCCTCGTATCACCGTCGGCCCCCGTATCGCAAGTTCGCCCCGCACCCCATACGCTGTGATGTCGTTCCCATCGTCGTCCAGAAGCTTGATGTCCAGATTCGGTAGGAACCTCCCCACGCTCCCCGTATCGTCAGACTCTCCATAGTGAAAGACGGATGCTAAGCAGGTAATTTCCGTCATGGCCCAGATCTGTGTGAAGATGCCCGTGGGCATGAGCTCCTGAGCGCGCCGCTGCATCTCGGCGTCCAGCGGCGCGGCGCCCGCAATGACCCATTTCAGTCCTTTGAGTCTCTTGACCTTCTCCGCCTTGGACATGGTGTGCGCGACGAGGGCGGTCACCATCGGTGGCACAACGACTAGGTCCGTAATACCGTATCGCGGGATGTACTCGAGCACGGCGGGAAGATCCCATCGGCGCATAATGACCTGCACATGTCCTGAGCGGAGCGGCGAGGTATGACACATAGGCGCGGTAGAAACATGGAACATGGGGAGGAAAACGAGGCGCTTTATGGGGTAAGGGCGCGGATTGTGCTCCCAGGCGATGGTGTGCTGGGCAATGAGGTTGTAGTGCGAGATCTGCGCGGCTTTGGGTAGCCCGGTTGTGCCGCTGGAGAAGCAGAGCATGGCGGTGGTGTTTCTGCTGGTTTCTTCCGAGTCGAAAGCGGACCAGGATTGCGAACCGTGGACGAGGAGGGAGCGCCAGGAGGAGTACGGCTTGGGGATGAGTCGTGTTTGCTTGGCCGTGGAGTCTAGGATGCGGATGGCCGAGTTGGGCAGCTGGAGTTGCTGAGCTGCCGCTGTAAGAGAGGGCAGCAATTCTGGCTCGGAGAGGATGAACTTGGCGGAGGAAGCGCGGATGGCATGCTCCAATTCCGCAGGGGTGTAAGAAGGATTGGTGCCGGTGTAGATGCACCCCGCGCCGATGATGCCCAGCACAAGGATCGGGTAGTATATGTTATTGAAGGAGTGGATGAGGACCGCATCTCTCTTCTTTAGGCCTGCTTTGCGGAAGCCTGCGATGAGCTGGCGGATGAGCGCTTTGGCTTGAGTAGCGGAAATGAATTTCGAGGGATCTGCTGCATCGATGTAGAGCTGAACAAACTGTGTAAGAGGCTAGTGTACAACCCTCAAGTAGAGGTTACGTACGGGTGCATCCTGATCGTAAACCGGGCCTTCGCATGCCCAAGACAGAATGTCTTTCGTAGGAATCGGTATGGTCTCGTTCGCTAGGAAAGGCATTTCGAAAGGCGACTGCGACTATATAAAGTAAACGGGCCTGAACGTTGAGGCGCACGCACTTATATTGTTGTCGCTGAGGTAAGGTGTACCATGAGGCACAGCGGCCTAAACCTCGACAGTGCTGACACAACCAGGGGGTTCGCAGCTTGCGCTTGTATCCGCTAGCTGCTGTCAGCAAAGAACGATATGCTTGGACATCGATGAGCGTCCCGCGCCCACGGGCATGGTTGTTCGCTGACATCTCACATTTCGCTCATGACACGGAAGATATAACGGAGCTTGTGTGACTTTCTTACAAACCCCGCAGCAGAGCTGCCCATGCTCTCCGTCCCAAAGTTACGAATACAGTATTCAAGCAATTATAGTACTCTGTCTTACCATACGTGCATAACAATGTACAATGACCAACAGTTCTGCAAACGGGTACCCAAGAACACCTTTCCATGGATATAAACCCCTCAAACGCTGTGCTCCAGAACAATGCTAATGCTAGAAAGAGAATAGTGAAGGACGCTCCAAGACAAAAAGGGATTAACTATCGGCCGTTGTATGACTTATCCTGGGGCAACACAGGTACCTAAAGTCTTGTCCTGGTACTGCAGGTTGGTTCGGAAGTTTCTAGGATCGCAGTGTTTGTCTATCAGCGCTCAAAAGACCGTCTCCTCTTGAGCTTTTGGAGCTTCCGGCTCCACCGCGGTGGACTCGGTCTGTTCGGTGGGAGTTGCATCGTGAACGGATGGTTCGACTGTTGGAGCGCTGTCCGTAGCTTCAGCAGGCGCCGACGTAGCCTCGCCATTATTCTCGGGCGCAGGCTCAGGAGCGGCCTCAGCAGCCGCAACCTTCGCTGAATCGTCCGTCTTGTCGTGGTTGCCGTTGGTGACGGTGTTTTTTGCCTTGGTTGCAACCTCTTCCACCTTCTTCTTGCTCTTGGCTACCAGGCCTTCAGATGCCTTGGGCTTGGTGGAAGTCCTGGCAGCAGTTCCTCGATGAGGCGGTGAGGCGGGTTTATCAAGCGTCTTGCTGGAGCTGCTCGCAGTGGGGCGCATCATGCGAGCGAGAAAGCCCTCGCTAGCGCCAGCTGTGGTTGACGTACGGGACTCGGGTCGCTTCGCGGCCGTAGTGCTTGGTGCCAATGATGCCCGAGGCGGCTTTTTTGTGGCTGGCGCGGAAGCTTTTGGTGCGGGTCTTGAGGCAGTCGAGGGTTTGCGCGCGAGTTTCTGGCCCGCGGCTTCCTCTCCCTGTTTCGCAGCGGAAGACGCTGTAGGTGCAGTCAAGTGGGAAGGCAACCGGACAGGCCGCGTAGGCGATCGTGGCTTGGGCTTTTTGAATCCCCCCGGAGACGTCGTGCTGTCCTTGGGCGGAGGTGCCGACGAAGTCGATTTGGTCGTCGTTCTCTTAGTGTCAGCAACTGGCGCTTTGACTTTGGCAGCTGCGCTCGCTGTCGTGCCTGCGGTGGCAGTGGGCGGCTTGGCAGGGGCGCGAGTCATCCTAGGAGCGGCGGGTTTGGTAGCTTCCTTCGAAGCTGCTGGTTTCGCTTGCGCTTTCACAGGTGCTGGAGACTTGGACGCGGTCGCGGCAGAGGTAGGTTTCGGGGCCGTCGGCGTCTTCGGGAGAGGAGACTTGGGGAGAGGACTGCGCGCTGAGCTCGTGCCGCGCGCAGGAGATTTCGCAGTCGAGATTGCCGCGGGCTTCTTGGTCGAGGCTCTTCCGTTTGTTCTGGGCGCGTCGTGGGCTTTCAGCGTGCTCCCGTCGGCCTTGGGCGGCGGCGTGTCGGGAGCAGTCTTGCTAGCGATTGGGCGAGACAAGACCTCAGTTGGCGGAGGCAGCGCTTCGCCTCCCGCGACAGTGGCCTCGTCGGCGGGATTCGCGGGCTTGAGCGAAGCCTGCTCTTGCGCCCCAGACACGGCCTTATCCGGGTTCTCGGCAGGTGTCTCGGCAGCAGGCTTCTCGTCCGCTTCCGCAGGCGCAATCTCTGCGCCCGGCTGCACGGCCGGGGCGGGCTCGGGCTGGGGCTCCGGGAAGTCTGAGCCCTTCATGATACTGCCTAGGTTCGTCATCTCGCCGGCGGGTGCGCGCACCGGCGGTGGTGTTTGCGACGCTTCCTGGATGAAGGAGCGCACTTAGCCCATGTCTCGCAGCCGTGCACGCAATGGTCTACTCACCCTGCTCTCCACCGCCTGCTCCGGGACGGGTTCCTCGACGGCGATGCTCTTCTTGCGCTCCTCCTTCTCCTCGGTTACCACCTTCTTCAGCTCTTGGACGTCGTCGGCGTCGCCACGGACGCTGAAGCTCTCGCGTCGCTGGGCGTGCGGAGTGTTGACGCTGGTCCCCTTGGCGGTGCCGAGCTCTTTGGCGGCGCTGCTGGGCTCGACGGACACGAACGAGGCGCGCACTTTGGACGTGGGACGGTCGGCGTCGGTGGTGCTGCTGCCGGCGGGCGAGCGACCGCGGGGCTCGGGCGACGACGACGCGTTCTGGTTGTTCTCGAACATGGCCCGCAGGTTCCGGACGCCACTGTTGTTGCTCCCACTCATGGCTGCGACGGGCGGGGGCTGTTAGTGAGGATGCTCGCAATGGTCGACGTGTGCGGTGGTGCTGGGGAGACGGCGACAAGGGCTGCTGGGGACAGGGGTCGGCGTATAAACAAAAGGTGGCCCGGCGAAACGCGTCTCAAGAACACCAACGCCCTTGTTTCAGGGAGGAGTGAGCAACATGCGACTTACAGCGATAGGAACGCGGAGAGATGAGCGGCAGTGTCGAGTGCAGGAAATGAGATGTCTCCTGGACGACAGAAGCGACGGGAGCGCGACCTAAACAGCGGCCGAGAAGGGGGCGCGCGACGTCACCCCACGGACGGCACAAGCCTCGCCGCCCCATGTGTTACCCCGGGATAAGTCATACAAAGGCTGCATGTCTCTCTGTGCCAACAATACAATGCTGTCGACGTCACCGCCACGGACAACGCCAGAAATCACCGCTCCTGAGCGTTTTCCGCCTTCGAACTACACATCCCGGGGCAACACGCGGAGCGTCTGCCTAGCGATGATTTCCTGAGCATTCTTGTCCCCCTTTATGCCTATTCTTTGTTGTTCAGCTTCGCCGGGTGTGGTCTGGGCTGCTGTGATTGGTCTATTTTATGAAATTACTGGATAAATGCACATGTTCATTGGTCAAAGGGTAGCTCCTTTCTTCCGAGCTTGCTCCGACGCTTCCAATCCCGATACCGCGTCACAATCACCAGTGCATTCAGTTGAAGAACACGGCTGCAAGACGACCTACGCTGGGCACCACGTTCTATGGATAACTACATTTCGAGAAGACGGCCAACGCCATACGGTAGGTTATAACAGAACGCAAAAATTGACACAGAGAAGGTTTACTGGACCGAAGCTTTAACGGGGTTTAAACTTTAAGATTTTTATAATACATGAGAAACTATTTTTAATATCTTATTATTGTATATTATATATTTGTATATTAATCGAATAAATAGTGTGGCTGTGGTAGCTCGGGGCGACTAAAAGGGGTTTTAAAAAAGGAGGAGTATGTGTATGCCTTTATACTTAATGTGTCGAAAAAGATATTATTGAATAGTTTAATAACTTATATATATATAATTAAGTTTTATACTTTATTTAGGGTAGTTTTAACACGCCTTGTTTAATATATATATACTCCTTCTTTTTTAAACCCCCTTTTAATCGCCTTTATAGTTACTATAGCTATACTTTTTTACTTAGTTTTATACTATATATATATTTATATATAGTAATAATAATCTAGTAAAAGGATATAAATATAGTAACTAGAGACGTCTAAAAAAAGTTTTAAAAATAAAGAAATATATATCTCTTTATAGTCTATTGGAATATAAAACTTTCTTTCTTTTTAATAATATTTCTTTATCCTATTTGAACTCCATACACGCTAACTTAAAAATAATAATTTTAGAGGAGTAGTGGAACAATATCTAAGGCCCAGCGTACGACTCCGGAGGTTGCAATGCGCAAGCTTATGCCCAATACCCAAGCAATGCCATCAGCCCTGCACCAAGCACCATGAGCGAGAAAGCGCTGAGCATCCTCCCAACCGGCCCTTTCTGCATGTATGGCGAAAACATGAACTCATGCGCCATGAGTTCGACCAATCCCGTATAGATCAAAATGCCGGCACTGATGGAGTCAAAGACGCCGTTCGTCAGAAGCGTTGTCTCCGACTCGGGCGGGTATGAGGTGCGTACACCCAGTCCGATAGCGATGGCAATGGGCGTCGACAGGCCATAGGCAACAGCAAGCACGTACGGCGTCCACCTCTTGTTCTTAGGCCACGGGACCGCTGCCAGTCGGGCTCCCAGACCGAGACCTTCAAACATCTGGTGGAAGACAAGCACGATATAGAGGGTGATGAACTCGTCTCCCGAGACAGCGAGGGTGAGGCCGATGAAGATGGAATGGAAGATGACACCGAATTCGAGAATGAAGATGGCTGTCATCTGAGCTGCATACGTCTCTGGTATGATGCCACGCTCTTCGTAGTCGGAGCCAAGCTCCGAGTTGTCGGTATGGTTACGGGTGTGACCGAGGTGGTCTTCGCCTAGTTGATGGCCATGACTGCCTTCGCTGGGCGCGACCTTAGCGCGGTCTGCAAGGCTGACCGAGTCTTGGGAGCCACGTGAATGTCCATGCGAGTGCTCGCCGCCAAAAGTGGCAAAGCGCATCGTCATCAGTTCCACGAGGAACATGAGGAAGATGGTCATGAGGGCAATGCCTTCTGGCCATGGGTACGCTTTGATTACACCAGTCAAGCACGTATTGCCAAGTGCCTCGTTTGCTGGCGCCAAGAGATGGATAAAGGCCGTAGCGATGATGACGCCTGAGCCGAAGTATTTCGCAATGAAGAAGAGTGACTCGGGTATGCCCAGTTGGCGATTTCGCCTGGCAAAGACTGGGAAGCCAGCAGCTGTTGTGCGTTAGCTGGCGCTTTCCTGCTACGTCCCGGGGCAAACCAGCACATACCGACCGTAGATCCGACAAGGATCACAAAGATGGATGAGATGCGGGCTCCCATGCGTCCATCATATCCATTCGAGCTGGGGCAGTGATCCGAAGAGGCTTCTTCCACGCCTTCCCCAGCTTGACGCAGCACGAGGCGCGCGATCTCCAGGGGCATCGACATGCTTGGGATGTAGACAGCTGCGTCCGCCTAAGTAAAATGGGCGTGAGATTATTGGCCCACGATCGGTTACCAGTGGTAGGGCGATAGGAATAGTGATGCGGCCAGATAAGCAACGCCGAGCCGTGTGTTATAACCAGACTGCCGGTCTTGTCCTGCGGGTAGGGGCAGCACTCCGAGGGAAGGGGCGTTTTAACGTAGCAAGAAGAGTACCGTGATGTCCCCGACTCAAGCTTTCTGTGCGCGTCTTGGTGGGTAGCCGGGAGCGTTGGGGATCTCGGCATGATGGTAGCATTTTGAGCCATGATTGAGTACCTGGATGTCCCGCTAACAAAAACGGAACGTTTCTATTAAAGGGCATAGGGCGCCACGGCCGCCTTCATAAGTAACGGACTCGGATAGGCCCAAGCCGTTGCGACTGGCCAAATAGTATGCGCGATGGCATGCGACAACATGATGCGAAAGGGTGCCGGGAGCGCCCTCATGTTTGTGTTGTTGCGCGAACCGACACTGCGCCTTGTCAGCATGGTGTTGGACAGGAAGACATGGATCTCCACTCTCTGCTCATCTGATGTATGACGGCCTCCTTACACATCAATGACAGTATCTACCTAGGATGGACTGTCACGCCCGCGCAACCCTAAGGCGAAAGCATCAGCCTGTGGACGAGGGCGGACGGCTACCACCACCAGGGCCCCTTGGACTCTACGCAATGCCCCAGTCGCATGCTCCGCGATTGATGCGCGTTGGCGATACTAGTTTGTAGTTTGCCGAGTGCGTCGGGTCACGGCGGGCTCAGCTGCACGTACCGGCCAAGGTGAAGTGTACACGCGAGGACTCGAAAGTCATGACGAGTAACCGCTCTTTAATACGGAGCTGTTACTAGATCCAAGCTTTATCTAGAACCGAAACCACTAGCGCCCTTAACTACTTCAACTAATATTATAACCTCACTACGCCTTTAAAATATTTATAATTTTAAATTTTAAATAAAGATATATATATACTTTTTTTAAACTCCTTTTAGTTAATCTAAGCTACTATAGCTATACTTTTTATTTAATTAATATATAAATATATATTAAAATTTTATTTAATTTATAACTATTCTATAAATTTATTATATTAAATTTTTAGTTTTATAATTATTTTTTTTGTTACTACTATCCTATAAACTCTTCTTATAAATTTATATTTTATAAAATAAAATTATCTTATCTACTATTTTTAATTTCTCTTTTATTATATATATAGTTTAGTACTTAATAGAGTTTTTTTACTATATTTATACTCCTAGATTATTGTCTAGATATACTTATTACTTTTTAATTAATTTTTCTTTATTTATAACTATAGTTATTTATAAAATAAAATTTATAACTTAAAAAACTTATATATATATATATATAAATATATATACTATATATTTTTTTATAATTATGTATCTTTTCTACTACTAGTTATTTTTATTTATAATTTTAGTCTTTTTTTTAAATTTACGTTAAAGTATAAAAGTTTTATATAATTACTAAAATTTAGTGTATAACTTATTAGGTAATTATATTACTTTATTAATATTATTAAAAGTAATAAATATATCTAGACTTTAATTTAGGCATTTTTTTATCTTTTTTTTTTTTTAAATAAAGCTACGCTTTTAGCGTAGTACCTTTATTTTAAAAAAAAAATAAACACTAGCTATTATAGGGGTTTCTATAAAACAGCTCTATAATAATTTAAATATAATAATAGGAGACGCAGCGCGCGGTTATATATTAATATATAATACTAAAAATAGTTATAATAAGTTAAAATAGTAATATATAAGTAAGTATTACTTTCTAACCTAGTATGTAGCGTCTATTTATAAAAAAAAGAAAGAAAGAGGTAGTATATCTATAGTATACTATAAGGTATTAATATATACTAGCGCCCCCGCTACTATATATAAAGAATAATAAAATAACTTTTTCGACACATTAAGTATAAAGGTATATATATACTCCTCTTTTTTTAAACCCCTTTTAGTTGCCCTAAGCTACTACAGCCACACTCTTTGTTCGATTAATATATAAATATATATATATAATAAAAAAAGTATAATTAGTAGTTTACTATACTAAATAGCTACTTATACCTTTTACTAAATATCTATAACTATACTATAAATAAATAACCCTATAAAAGTAATACCTATAGTAATTTTTATATAATTAGATTTATTATTATACTAGTAATAAAAAAACTCTTAGTAAAGACTTTTTTATTAACTACTTTTATAGAGTTCTAGAGTACTATAGTAAAATTTAATCTTTATAGGTAATTTATAAATATAAAATAAATAATAACTATAATAGCTATAGACTGCGTTTTTATAAAGGGAGAGCTAGTTAAGTATATACTATATTTATATCTATACTAGCGCTAGTACGGTACAGCGATAATAATTATTACTAATTTATATAGTCGCGAAGGTAATAGACTCTAAAAGTCCTATTATAAGTAATCTAAAATATATTTATAGGCAGAAATAGTAGCTTCTAGCTATATTAAATAATTAGAATAACCCTAACTACGTTAAATTTAAGAATAAAATAGTAATTATTATTCTAATAGTAGTATAGCTATAAAATATAAAAGAGCTAGTAAAAATAGTATTAGTAATAATATAAAAAGAGTTATATATAAAATAGTAAATATAATAGGTAAATATAATAAACGTAGTAATAATATATAGAGAAGTAGGGAGGGAAGCGTTATAAAATACCTATAAGTATAAGTAAAATAATATATAATAGTTTAGATATAAAATATAATAATTTAGGTATAAAGAAAATAGGTAATTAGTATTAAAAAAAAATAAAAAAGTTTTTTTTTATTATAAAATACCTTTTAATAAGTACTATTATTATAACTTATTGGACCCGGCTGTTACGGTCGAGCCTATAATTTAAATATATAAATATAATAAAAAAATTTTATTAAATACTAAACTATATATATAATATTTATAAAATTTTAACTTTATATAATATTAATAATTTTTTTTTATTTTTATAGCTTATGTTATTAAAAAGAGTTTATTTATTATTAAGTACTAGACTACTTTTATAAATAAAAAGTAATTTAAATATTAAAAAATAAGTATAGTAGTAAAATAGTATAAATATTTAAAATATAATAAAATATATTTAAATTAATCTATAGTAGAAATAAATTACTAAAAAGTTTTAGTTTCTTTAACTTAGACTATATATTTTAGATTATCTAACCCGGTCTCGATAGAGATCTAAAGGTTTTAGAATTATAATAAAATAATTAATATAAAATATTTTATTTTATTTAGTTATATACTAAGCTATTTATTTTTATTACCTTAGACCTGCCAGCTATTATTATTACGTTAAAAGTATTTAGTTTAAGAAAGCCTTAAGGCTTTTTATATTTTCTATTATGAAGGCATGCACATACTCCTCCTTTTTAAAACCCCTTTTAGTTACCCCGAGCCACCACAGCCACACTATTTGTTCGATTAATATATAAATATATATATTTTTTATCTATTTTATACCTATACTAGTATACTCTATTATCTCTTTAATAAAACTTAGATAGTTTTCTATATTTACTCTTATATTTAGTAAGCACTTTTATATATTTAAGATAATATCTTTATTATACTGCTAGTTCTCTTTTAACTTATTTATATTTATTAATTATTGCTATTACTCCTATAAAGTAACTTATTATATATTTTTAGTAACTAGTATATATTTATAAGTAGTAAGCTAATTAGCTTTTTCTTTTATAATATAGATAAATTATAATATAATAGTTGCCTTATTTATAGCCCTAAACTTTTAAAGATTTTACCTATTACGTAGTAGTTATTTTTATTTATTAGTTATACGCCTATAGTATTATAGTATTACGTATAGTACTAGACGTTATTAGTAATTACTATATTTAGTATAGGTTATAATAGTTTAATTATAATATTAGTTTATTTTATAAATATTATATATTTTATAATATCTTTTATAGTATCTTTTATAGTATCTAGTATAAGCCTATATTATATTTTATAACGCTCGGCGTAGGCCTATATATATATTTTATCTATTTTATAGTATTAAAAATACGTTTTTTAGATATATAATTATAGAAGTACTATACTATAGTTAGTAAAGTAATATTTTAGATAGCGTAATTTATACTGTAGATATACTATTTCTTTTTTTTTTTAAATACCTATTTAGTATTAGTTATAATAGTAAATATATAAGTATAAGTTAGTATAAAATAATAAATTACTAAGCTATAAAACTATTAAATACTATTAAGCAGTTATTACGTACCTATTTTAGTAAGTATAGTATATTTTCTAATTAGACTTAGTATAGTACCTTTAAGAGTCGGTTATTAAATTATATAATATATATAGCACTTTCCTTCTTAATTAAGTAGTTACTAATAGCAACTTTATTATATATAAAAAAAAAAGATTATCTAACGCGGCGCGTCTAAATATTAAAATAATAATAAAGTCTATTACGTAATAGTAATAGTAGAATTTTTATAAGTCTATATACTAAAAGTAATAATTTTAATATTATAATAAAAAATTAATAGTTTTATAGAAAAGGGTTTTTCTTATAAAGAGTTAAATACCAAGACCTAAATATAGATAATTACGTTTTTTTTTTAATTCCTCTATTTATACCTTGACTACGACTTCCGACATAAAAGCTAACAGCTATGCCTAACACTAGACCCGCCAGGGGGACATATATCCCTATCATCAACGATGGGCGGCCATGGCATTCGCGAAATACCATGCAAAAAGTCCATGACGATCTGACATGTCTGTTTGCAGCCCGACCCGCCCAAGACGTGTCCCCTCGCAAAAGGGAGGTCGTCCTTGGCCAACAAAATGTCAACGCTGGTTTCTGCAAAGTCAGCTAGCTGATGATGCGGATCCAAAGGGGACACGGGTACATCGACGCTGGATTCCGAGCACGGCGATGCAGACGGGCCAGCCGCACTTCTGGAAGCGGGGTGCGTGTGGAGCAGCAGCCAATGGGACGCGCACGCCGGGGGCGGAGCTATGGCCTCGACGGCCGAGTGACGTCGTGGACGTCGCAGCCCCCGCTACTTCCAAGGGAGCTCCAATGAACAGCTGACGGGTGTTGCGACAACGCCCATATAGCTGCCTGCGCCCGCTCCCACGCCCCCAGCACAACAGTCCTTCGTCCGCATTGCAGCCTCGGCCTCCACGCCTGCACCACCGCCACCATGATGATCGAGCCCGTGGGCGCGCTCAAGACCAGCATCCTTCCCATTCCCCTCCCTACCTCGCTCCTCTCCTCGGTGGCCCCGTCGGCGACCGCGTCTCCCACGCCCCTGCCGACCGTCCTGCCCGATCCCGTCGAGCAGCAGTTCGTGGGCGAGCATGGAAAGAAGACGCTCTGGGTCATCTTCGTGGCCATGGTGATTGCCTCGGCCGTCTTCGCTGCCCTGTCGTGGCGGGTTCCCATCGTAAGCCTGCCTCCTCGTGCACACACGCCCAGCTCCAACTTATCCCCCTACAGCAACGTCGTCTCTACCACGTCGTCACGACGCTCATCGTAATCTTCGCCTCCATCTCCTACTTTGCCATGGCGACCGGCCACGGAGTCTCGGTCCACGAGACCGTCATCCGCCACCAGCCCCCCCACGTCCCGGATACCACCACTACGGTCCAACGACAGGTCTTCTGGGCACGCTACGTCGACTGGGCTTTGACCACTCCCCTCCTCTTGCTCGACCTCAGTCTGCTTGCCGGTCTCAACGGTGCCTACATCTTGATGGCTGTCGTCGCCGACGTCATCATGATTCTGACCGGTCTGTTTGCCGCTTTTGGCAGCGAAGGCACACCACAGAAGTGGGGATGGTATGCCATTTCGTGCATTGCCTTCCTCGTCGTCATCTGGCACTTGGCTGTCAACGGCCGCGCCCAAGCCAGCGCCAGGAGCCAGAAGGTCGGGTCTTTCTTCTTGGCCATTGCAGGCTATACGCTCGTTCTCTGGATCGCCTACCCGATGTAAGCTCCTTGATATTCTCCGTCCACTTCGGTGCTAACCGCTGCAGCGTCTGGGGCATTGCCGACGGCTCGCGCAAGCTCTCGGTCGACGGCGAGATCATTGCCTATGCCGTCCTTGACGTTCTGGCCAAGCCCATCTTTGGTGCCTGGCTTCTATACTCACACGCTAGGATTCCGGAGACCAACATTGACCTCGGCGGCTTCTGGTCGTATGGCCTCGGTGGCGAGGGTGCCGTTCGTCTCGAGGACGATGGGGCTTAGAGGGCGAGCAATTAGGGCAGGACGACTTAAATTGTGAATAGCGAAGGACAAGGTTGATCAAAGACGGTCTATGGATCTGACATCGGTTACGAGCGAATGGTAGGTGGGGTGGAGTTGGGCTGTCGTTCCTCCAAAAGAAAAAGCATGGTCTTCAGGGAAGTCATACTAGTGGATAGCACAGGCGTTCGGTGTCATGGCGACTCGTAGTTTAGCCAAGCTGGTACTGTTAACTAATGGAACTGCATGCGTGTACGTGCCTCTGCCATTCTCTCTGACCTGCACATGTCCAGTCTCCCTCGTTGTGCAATCAAGCGCCTGGTAGCTCTGGTGAGAGACACCAGACTGCTTGGGGACTGGCGATGCACGTCATGCATATGCAGTCACGCGTGCAACAAGATCAAAACAAACATTCGAAATAGGTATCACGTCGTCCAGGGGAGGCCGTGTGTCTGACGGCCCTGTTCCGTTGCAGGGGTGTGGTTGCTGCGACCCCGCATCTGGGCCCAACTGTTGGCCCTTTGATCAAACGACACAGCCTCACAAGCCCTAGACCACGGGCTTCTTGCCACGTCCGCTACGACTTCGAATCCCTCAAGACGTACACGCACGAAGCTCGACATGGCAGACGCCAGCATCGACGAGACGCCCATCTCGCCCACCCGCAGCCTGGAGCGCCGCGACAGCTTGGAGAAGCACCTCCAGCACCGTCCGGATGCCCAGGAGCTGAAAAACCGACACATTTTGCTGGACACGAACACTGCCCCGTACGTTCAAGAAGCAAACAGGCGATTGGCACAGCGCTGACACGCGACACCACAGAGCCCTCCAAGCCAAGGCCCTCGAGCTCGAACGTCAACGCGCCACCGACAACCTCAAGAAGGGCCTGCAGCACCGCCCCGAACGCGAAGTGCTCGTCGAGCGCAACATCCTGCCCGACTCGACCGCTGCGCCCGCGCTCCAGGGCCACCAGAAGGAGCTCGAGAAGAATATGCGCGCCGATAGCTTGGAGAAGGGCCTCCAGCATCGCCCGTCTCCGGAAGAGCTCGTGAAAAAGGGCATCCTGGACGCCGACGAGAATCCGCTGAAGGACTCGTAGCTGGCGGGTAGCAGTCGGGAAACCAGGGGGGTGTGAGGGGCACAAGCACGCATCATGTAACACGAGGATACGGTATAGGGGGCGTTACGGGGACACCTGCCATCTATCGAAACGGGTTGCCTGCGGTTGCACTGTAGTGTACTTTGCACAGGATCATGACATTCGGATTTCATGCATACCGTACAACACTTGTGTGCTACCTATCCTGACATTCGCTTTGTTTGTCCAGCTTGCGCTCTGTTTGGTTCCCGCCCGCGACTCACTTGTCGTACGCCTTGCAGGGTCGTTCTACGGCTACTGACCTTGGTAGCTGTCCATATATTGAACGACCCCGAGGACTCGCTCTGAGCGCGAGCTAGGACCTTGGTCGTTATCTGTATTCTTTATTGCGCGAATGCACGATTGAGACGAGCAAGCAATCGTGGCATGCCAAGCGGTAGCTTGAAAGTGCTTAGAGCGTCTCCACGCGGAAGGCGCCTTGCTGGGAGCTCGGAAAGCGTTTGCCGCATGGAGACGCTCGAACAACCTCTCCTCTTCAACATGCTACATGCAATCACTGTACGCGCATGCGCTTCACGGTCCTCGCAGGTGTCATCGGCGGACAAACGTATCCAGAATGGCGTCAGCAACGGAGCAGACAGCACGATCTCATGAACGACGTTCGGGATACATCAAACCAGCTAACCGCCTAAACAGCAACTTCAAGGCGCTCCTCGCGCATAACCTCCTTGCTATCGGGGTTACCCTCGGCAGCATGAGCCTCGCGGTCCTCTTCGACGTGTTTGACGAGCTCGGTAACCCCGAAGAGGTCGTCCATCTTCTCGAGCGAGAGCCCCTTGGTCTCGGGGATGAGAAACCACACGAAGAAGAACATGGAGAAGCAGAAGCAGGAGTAGATGAGAAAAGCACTGTGGCCGTGTCAGTTGCACATCTCTAGGGCTGCAATGCTTGCAAAACAGAAAAGACTTACCCGTAGCCATGGGCACCCACTGTCGCAATCATGTTGGGCGTAGCACGGGCGACAACGAAATTGAAGAGCCACTGCGTCGCAGCCGCGATGGCCACGTTGAGCGATCGCAACCGCGCGGTCGGAATCTCAGACACATAAATCCAGCACACAGGACCCCAGCCCCACTGGAAGAAACCCGCAAACAGGAAAATGCACACCAGCGCAAAATATCCAGCCGGCGGCACTGTCTGGCCCGCAATAGGAGGGCTGATGCGTACATACAATCCAATGTACATCATGGCGCAGCCCTGCGCGATGGACGTCCACAGCAGCGACCTTCGGCGACCAAGCGAGTCGGCAGCGAAAACGAGAAAAGCCGCGCATGTGGTCATCTTCACGACGCCGTAGATGCCCGTTGCGAAGAGATTCGTGGACGTTCCGACGAGGCCAAGGTTCTTGAAGATCTGTGGCGCGTAATAGTTGATGGCATTCGTCCCCGTCATCTGCTGGCAGACCATGAGTCCAATAGAGATCAACGCGCGCTTCCTGTTGCCGGGAATCGTGAACATCTCGCGGAGGAGATCCTTGAGCGTGGCACCGCCGATGAGCATGCGCTCGTGCTCTAGCTGGTCGCCGATATCCTTCAGTTCGGCTTCGACGTACGGGTGCGTGACTGGCAACTGTCGAATGCGTGCGAGTACCGCGGACGCATCTTCCCAGCGATCGGCCTTTGCCAGCCATCGAGGAGACTCCTTGTTGAGCAGCATGCACCCGACAAGGACCGCGGCTGGTAGCGCCTGCATGGCAAGTGGTATGATGTAGGTTGCGTCCCCGTGGAGGTGCAGAATGGATCCATAATTGACCCAAAAGGCAAGCATGGTCCCTGCCGCGATGAAGAGTTGGTAGATACCCGTGAGACCGCCACGGATGGCACGGGGTGCGTTTTCAGATATGTAGAGCGGAACGACCATGGAGGCACCGCCGACGCCGATGCCGGCAACGCACCTGCGCGAATATTAGTTTGATCCATATCAGAGTCTAGGCAATCCGATATTACGTACCGACCGACGTATATGGACGCGATGCTACCGAAACTGCATGATTGGATCACGCATCCGATAACAGTAATCAAACCATTAATGATCAACGCGATCTTTCGTCCCCATCTATCAGCAAGCCAAGAAGCGAGGAAGCAACCAAAGAAACATCCAGCCTGAAGTGTAGACGCGATGTTGGCAGACAAGTCGGCATTCTGCTTCTTGTGCGCTTCGTCGGATGGGAGTCCGTATTTACTGCGCGAGTAAAGTCAGACTAATACAATTTGTCATGTTCGAGACAAGTGTACATACGCCATGAACGCAGGCAACGTCAACACACCACCGATAGTGCCGATGTCGAAACCAAAGAGCATACCACCAAAGCATGCCGAGCACGCCATCATGAACGTACGCCAACCGTAAATCTGTGGGGGGTCCTGCTTCATGGCATCATTCCTAATGACTTTGTACAAGAAGCGCGCACCGACGCCGGCGTGCGCTGTGTGGAACGTTTCAGCCATAACGTGGAGTTGCCGGTGCAAGCAGTGGAGAGAGAGAAGCTCAGTCCTAGCGACATGTTAGTCGACAGAATGCATGATACGCAGTGGATTGCGCAAATGGCAAGCCAGCGATTCTCGACATGCCTGATAACCCTGGTGACGCGGGCTCGATAAGCAACGCTGAAGACACTTCCAAGTAAGACGAAGAAGACTCAACTCCCACTGTCAATCGGTCAGTCCCTCAACAATGTCCACGGCTGGACCCGACGAGATGGAAAGGACAAACCGCGACTCGACCGGAGGCAAATCTTTAATTGACCACGCGCTATCCTGTATATACCTATAGGCACCCTGGTCCAAGCCTCTCCCTGGAGGGATGCCCTCCGACCGCCCCAGCCCATCGAACACCTCACCATGTCACCTTTCTCGGGATGCCCAGACCCTATCCGCACCATGCTCCTCCACTCACACTTCTCCACAGCGCGAGGCGCCGTTTTCCAAAGCCTTCCCCAGCTTTCCGTTCGCCGTCTGCATTTCGAGCCTGCGGCGCGGCGCGCACCCCCACACGCCAGTGGTGGAGAAATGGGGTTGACCTGCTCCGTCATGGCATTGCCAAGGTACTGATCGTTGAGGCGGCCGGACGCTTGCTTGGTAGCAATGGGCGTGATTGGTGCGACCGGCCACGCGGGAGTGGAAGAACTGGGCCCGCGTGGATAAAAGCTGGGGTAGCCGGCACTGGAACACCTGCTCGCGCTTGGCCTCGCGCATTTAACCGTGAATTGTGGGTGTTCATCCTCGAGCCTCTCTTCTGGTCGACGAGCGGGCGCTACAAGTTCGGTTGTTACCCCATTCAATTCTTAGACGAGTTGGTGAAAGGGTGTGAGCGATTTTCTTGTTCGATCTTCGTGGCCGTTGGAGAGAGGGAAAGGTGGGTGCATATCGGCGGTAGGGCACCGAAGACCAATGTCCACAGCGAAGAGCGGGGATACCAGGTTAAAGAGATGGGCACCAGGATTGCAAGGCAGAATACACGTGTATATACGACGTGCATGGTGCATATGCAAAAGCGCTAGAAGCATCTAAAAACTGGGCTCGACGACATTGCAACTACGTATCTCGGATGCCACCACAATTCCATACAGCATCAGAACGCAAGTGCTGATGCCATCGAGCGTTGCGTTACCCCTCTGAGGGCAATACAGGTACCACAACTTTCGCCCTAGTACTGTACTATTGGATGCGGAGTCTGCGGTCCAGCACTTCCTTACTATCGACTTCAGCATCCGTCGCCGGCCGGCCTTTGATCTGCGGCTTTTGTTTCGGGACTTCGGGAGAATAGAGGAGCAGGGTACACCAAGGCCTCGGCTGTCATTATCGCGAAATCGTGTAGATCCCACGAAGCTCTACGAACGCCACATCGCGTCCAACAGTTCGAAAGAAGCCTACTACGTTCCATCCGCTGTGCCCGTAGGCATTCAAACAGAGGAACAATGTCAGTAAAAGTAGCGAGCGCCAACCGCTCACACCCTCTCCATCCTTTCCACGGCAACCCTCTGCAGACCCGCGACGATGTCGTTGCAGCCGTCGCGTCTCTACTCGAACCCCTCCACGGCGGCGCCTCGCCCCAGCATTCCATGGTAAAAGTAGGGGCCACGGGGACGCGCTTCGACGAGACGGCTGCCCAGATTGAGGGCTACGCCCGCCCGCTATGGGCGCTTGCACCGCTCCTCGCGGGGGGCAGCACCTACGCGTGCACAGAGAAGTTCGTGCAGGGCCTCATCGCTGGGACGGATCCTGAGAACGACGAATTCTGGGGGTACATGGAGGACCAAGACCAGCGGATGGTGGAAGCGTGCCCGATCGGGTACACGCTTGCCATTGCCCACAAGGACTTCTGGGACCCGCTTACCGACAAGCAGAAGCGTAATGTGGAGGCGTGGCTCGGCAGCATGAACGACAAGGACATGCCGAATACGAATTGGCTGTGGTTTCGTGTGTTTGCTAACCTGGGGCTGGCGAAGAATGGTGCGGCTTGGAGCAAGGAGGGGATGGAGAAGGATATCAAGCAGTTGAATACCTTTTATCGCGGGGATGGGTGGAGTAATGACGGGCCCGAGGGATATCGCCAGATGGATTATTACAGCGGGAGCTTCGCGATTCAGTATTTGCAGTTACTGTACGCGAAGCTGGCGGCCGACTCGGATCCCTCGCAGGGGGAAGAGTACAAGTCCCGCGCGCGGCGATATGCGCTGGACTTTGTGCACTACTTTGATCCGGAGGGGCGGGCAATTACGTTTGGTCGCTCACTGACTTATCGCTGGGCGATGGTCGCGTTCTGGGGGTCGGTAGTCTTCGCGGATGTGGAGCTGCCGGAACCCCTTTCTTGGGGCGTAGTGAAAGGGATTTGGCTGAGGAATTTGAGATGGTGGACTAGGCAGAAGGATATCTTCCAGGCGAACGGCATGCTGAGTATAGGGTACTCGTACCCAAACACGTACCTCGCCGAGAACTACAACTCGCCCGGCTCACCGTACTGGTGTATGCTGGCATTTGCCCCGTTGGCCCAGCCAACGAGTCACCCGTTCTGGAGTGCGAAGGAGGAACCCCACCCGTTTGCTAACCAGCGAATCGTCAGACCGCTCCCGCATCCAAGGCACATCGTTGTGCGATCCGGCGGCCATACTTTCCTGCTCAGCAGCGGCCAAAGCTGCCACTACCCGCTCAAAAACACCCAAGCCAAATACGGAAAATTCGCCTATAGCGCGGCCTTCGCCTACTCCGTGTCCACGGGGTCCTACACGCTCGAGCAATTCGTCCCAGAGTCGAGCCTAGCGCTGTCCGACGACGGCGGCGAGCTCTGGAAGATGCGCCGCGCGCTCGACGGCGACTCGGAAATCGAGTCACACGATGGCGTCCCCGTGCTCGTGTCGAGCATGAAACCCTGGCCCGATGTCGATGTTCTCACATACCTAGTGCCCCCGGCGGAGGACACGCCAAACTGGCACATACGCGCGCACCGCATCCGCACGCAGCGTGATCTGCAGACCGCAGAGGGCGCCTGGGCTGTCTACGGGTGTCGCTCCTCCGATGGGCGCAATCTCGTCGAGCTCAACGGGTCGCTTTACTGGAATGCATCCATCTCCGAGGGGTGCACCGCCGACGCCTCTAGCGCCTTTGCATCGAGCAGATCTGGCGCCGTGGGCCTTGCCGAGCTAGTGCAGGAGGAAAGAAAAGGCAGTATTCTGCTTGCGGATGCGAATTCCAATCTGGTTGAGCCCCGCACGGTGCTGCCGACTGTGCGGAAGGACGTCAAGGCTGAGAGCACGACGTGGCTCGTCACGGCGGTGTATGCGCTGCCGGCGAGCGTCGAGGGTTGGAAAGAGCGGTGGAGGAGTGGGTGGGAGAAGAGACCTGTGGTGCCGAAGTGGTTGCAGAGTAAGGTGTCTGGGAAATGAGATTAGCCTGCTCATGATCATATTAGCGATCATAACGATGCGACGTAATGGACAAAAGCAACGCTAGACCATCTTCAAGCATTGGAAATTGGATGTGGATTCGCTAAAGCACGCAACCGCGATGTGGGGGTATCATAACAGTACACGTAAAAGTACAGCCGCTCGAGCCAGAGAACATCAATCAGGCCGGGTCAACTGTGACTGCAATCGCAATGCCTGACCCAAGTCGAATCTCCAACATGCGCTCTGCCAGCGGAACTAGTTCAAACATTAAGGAAATGGTATGCAGAGCGATCGAAAGGGTTATGTACAGCGCATGTAAGCCGCCAGGGGGTATTTGACATAGGAGATATTCACAGGACATCGAGATCACACTCGACGTATAGTTCCGGATGCGCCGAGGTAAGGATACAGCCGTCATATGGTAGGAAAAAGGCGAAGCCTGGAAAAGGCGTCCAGCTGTATGTTGTGTGAAACAGATGAAAGGGAATCGGCCTATATTGGGAATATGTCTACTTCGTCAGGGGCAAGACTAGGGGGCGTGTGTTATAAAGGCGATGCTAGGGGGGATACGAAGCCCTGCAGTCCAGAGGTGATATGCTTCATCCCATCGAGATCGATCCCGCTATCCCGGTCAGCGGCCGACGGCGATGAATGGTCGATTGGATTGGTAGTCCGATGCGGGGGACTCCATGGGCTCAGAAGTGCTTTGTGATCATCGTCTTGATCTTCTTCAGGTTGCTCCTCAGAATTCAGCACGCGACCTCCCAGCTGGACGTCGCTGACCCGCACTTGATATGCAAGTGCCTTTTGGCCATCCTTGATGAGCTCCTCTGTCCAGTTTAGACAGCGCTTGAGGCTCTGATTCATCTTTTGACTATCGATCAGCAGCTCGCGGTGCTTTTCCAAATCCCACCGTAACCGCTTTTCGTCCCGTAGTCGATGTGCCTCGTCGCATTCCGCCAGAGCACCCTCGCTCATGGCGCTCTCGTCCAAAGAAGAGTCGCTGTACTCTTCCGGTTCGGCTTCTTCCTGCTGCTCTTCCTCAGACATGTCTGACAAATCTCCCAATTCGGAGATACCAATGGCAGAGAACTCTTCCAGTTTCGAGATGGTATCTGTTGAGAAGCGGCCAGCTCGGCTCATGCGCCGGAAACGACGGAGCTCCGCCTTCTGCTTTCGCATTTCTCTCTCGAGCGACCGGTTGATGGCAAGCAGGGAACTATTGCTGATTTCCAGATCGAGCACTTTCCGTTCGCGTCGTGCATTCGCAGCCAGCTCATTCATGTGCTCCAACATGCTCTTTCCTGCTGGCCCCATTTTGGTAGGACTGACACCATTGGGAGAGGGTAGGGTGGACAAGGCTTCTGGTGGTGCGGACGCCACGCTATCGGTAAGCGAACCTGCGCTCACCACTCGTTGACTATGGAGCGGACTTGGCTCGACATGAGGTTGATCGTGTGGCGGTACCGTTTTGAGCGAGTGGACGGAGTCGATAGAGCTGAGACTTGCGCTTTTGCCATGGCCAAGGCGAATCGCTGCGGACGCAATGCTTGATTGTCTTGCTGAAGCATCACTTGCCGCGTCGCGGGCGTGAGATGTAGAGATGATGGAGAGAGCAGAGTTTCTGCTGTGGAGATTTGGTCTTATGACCTGAGATGCACCCTTCCTGTAGGAGAGATGTATATTCTCTTTCGGAGAAGGCGGCCTCAACGCGTGCGGGTGTTCGGAAGGGCGGAGGTTGGCGGACCAAGGTTCCGGCGATGCCGACATGGGCGGAGGTGTGAGTACCGGCGGCCTCCCCCCCGTGTCGGACAGCGAGTCGGCGTGGAAGAATTTGCTTTCGGTCTGCGTTTTTCCCACAGCCGACAGCGGCGGAGAGGGTATAGTGGGTGAAGGCGCGGGTGCGTCTTGTTCGCCATTGGCATAGAAGAAGACGGGCGCCTTCCTCGGCGGCTGCTGCGGCGGCTCCGGCGTGCGAGCGTCGTTTGCATGGAAGAACATGGGCGAGGCAGGGGCGTTGGTGTAGATGTTGGATAGAGGCGGCCTTGGCGTCGATGTGACGTGGTGGTTGTTCGCCCCGACCACGCTCTTCGGCCGTCTTTGGCCACCCAATGCATTGTTCCCGAGCGCATTGGCGTGCTCTTTCTGCGGACAGTCTACGGTAGACGCCGGCCGCGAGACAAGCGGGGTGCTGGCAGGCGTGGCGGCCGGGGTGGAGTGGGCGCTGCCGGCGCCGACGCGTGATTTCCGCGACGACGAGCGTGGCGTGACATTGCTGCCGATGAAGGCCTTGGCCGGCGTGACGTCTTCGCGGGCCGGTGTGTGTGCCCGCGGTGTGCGGCTGGCGGGCGTGCTGCTGGCGGAGGCGGCCGAGGGTGCGAGTCGAGGGGCAACGGGCGTCTTCGCCGTGCGCGGGTTCGCGAGGGTGGGCTTCAGCGGCCGGGCGGCGTGGTTGGTGGTGCGGTCTGCGGGCATGGTCCGCTGCGGTGGTGTTCGATCAGAGGGCGACGTTGTGGTTGCTGGGCGGGCGTCTGCGTGTTGTGGGGGGTGATGGCGCCCAGCCAGCCCAAAACAAATCGGAGACGGCGTGTCTGGGGGCTGCCTTCACGGCGACGTCGGGGTGCAGGCGAGCGGGCAGGCAGCGCCCATTGCGAGGCGGTGAGGGCGGGAGGAGGGGTGTTGGTGTCCCTGCGCCCGTGTTGTTTGTGGCCATGAGCGCTGGGTGCCGGTGCAGACCGTCGCGCGCCCTGGGCCTGGCTGCATTAGCCCGAAGCATGCATGGCGCGTCATGGTCAAGGCCGTCGCGTTGGCCCTCGTGTACCCATCGCTCATGGCTCCACAACCACCATGAGCACCACGCCTGTGCCGGCTGCCCCTTCGCCGCGCGCCCGCCATGCCGTCGCGCAGACAGAGCACACGGCCCAGCCTGGCGCGCCGCCAACAATGGCCATGCCTCCACGCGCCCGCGAGCCGTCGTCCACGCGTCCGCAGCCGTCGCGGGCGCCCTCCGACGCGCACGACAGCCTGAAATACCACCTGCTGGGCCCTTCGCTGACCAAGAGCGGCCAAGACGATGTCGACCAGAAGAAGGTGTCCGAGATCATCTACAACGCCTCCAAAGGCAGCAAGTTCTTCAACAATGAAGAGGCCAAGGATCGCGTCCTGACGGAGAAGATCGATAGGACACTGGCAAAGAAGCGCCAGCTGGACGCGGCCGACCTGCGCTCCGAACTGCGCCGGGCCGACGACTACCTGGCGGAGCTGGAGCTGGGCAGAGACCTCAGCCAGGTGGTCGTCCACATCGACTGCGATGCCTTCTATGCTGCCGTCGAGGAGCTCGACAGGCCAGAGCTCCGGGAGGTGCCCATGGCCGTCGGCAAGGGTGTCCTCACCACCTGCAACTACCACGCGCGCAAGTTCGGCTGTCGTTCGGGCATGGCGGCCTTCGTGGCTAGGAAGCTGTGCCCTCAACTCATATGCATCCCCATGAACTTTCAGAAATACTCTGCCAAGGCCGAAGAGGTGCGCGCCGTGCTCGCCCACTATGACCCACGCTTCGAGAGCGCTAGTTGCGACGAAGCGTACCTGAACCTCACTCGGTACTGCGAAGAGCACCACATGGAGCCCGAGGAAGCTGTCAGTCAACTCCGAGCCCAAGTGCACGAGAAGACGAAGATTACAGTATCGGCAGGCATTGCGGCCAATGCCAAACTGGCCAAGATATGTAGCAACAAGAACAAGCCCAACGGCCAGTTCTCTCTCGCTCGAGACAGGCAAACCATCATGGAGTTCATGAGGACGCTACCTACCCGTAAGGTCAATGGTATTGGGCGGGTTTTTGAGCGAGAGCTTGATGCGGTTGGTGTCAAAACATGTGGAGATATTTACGCGCAGCGGGCGTATCTGTCTTCACTGTTCGGCCAGAAGGCTTTTCGATTTCTTATGCAATGCTACCTGGGCCTTGGTAGGACTCAGATACAGCCGGCCGAGGATTACGAACGCAAAAGCATTGGCACCGAGACCACATTCCGAGAGCTTGGCTCGCCGGACAGTTTACGACAGAAGCTGCGAGACGTTGCCGAGGAACTGGAGGGCGACCTAAAGCGCACAGAGTTCAAAGGGCGTACATTATGCATCAAAATCAAGCTACACACGTACGAGGTCTATACGCGGCAAATGACTCCCCCGTTCGCCGTCCAGCGCGCAGACGATCTATACAAGTACAGTCTCCCCATGCTGGAAAAGCTCATGAAGGAAATGCCAAATGTTAAGCTCCGCCTCATGGGTTTGCGCGTCACACATATCGTCAGCACCAAGAAACCTGGCATCGACTTCTTTGGTCGCCAACGGACCCTAGCCAGCTCCAAGCCAGCCACGAGGAGCAGCAAACACGAGGAAGGCGAGTGGGAAACGTGGCCAGACGAAGAATTCGAAGCAGCTGCTCGGCAGGAGCGCAACGACGAGATGAACGAGCTGGAAAAGCTCTCACAAGAGTATGAAAAACAAAATATAAAAGAGCAAGAGACGCCCGCGCAGGGGCCCGAAGCCTTGCAAGAAGAACCCTGGACATGCCCCATCTGCACGCTTCCGCAACCCCCAGACGACGGCACTTTCAACGCACATATCGATTTCTGTTTGTCGCGGCAGACCATCAAGGAAGCCGTCAAGGAAACAAGGCCGTCATCGGCTACTTCAAAACCGCACGTGGTTCCTTCTAAGCACCCGCCACCGAAGACAATAGGGAAGCGCGGGCGCCCGAAGCGCGAGCAGTTGGGTCTAGATGAGAAGACGCGGGAGAAGCGTCGGGCTTTTTTCACCATGCCAACGGGGCCTTCGTCTTGAGGAGCCTTGAGAGATTGGCGTTAATCGAACTTTAACTTTCTGGTTATTTGTCGGTCTTCTTGAGTCGATAGAGACCATCACTGTTGATTAGCCACCATGGGTTCGAATGTGGAACTCGGTGTATAAAGGAACAATGAATCAACCTATCTCGTCGCTATAAGCTGGGTTATAGTTAGAAGAAGTTGAAGCGACATTTGAACTGGGCGCTTGCAGGCCGGGATTTGCCGACGCAGCACTCTCGATCAGACGGCATCGCCGTTCCTCCCTAGAACACCCAGCCTGGCCTGCACTGCCCGTCCGGTACTGGGACACTGGCTACCAAGGCGAAGTCCGCCCCTCTCATTCCGCGATCACTATCTTCCCTTCCTTTAGAGCATGCGCCTCAGCTATGCTGCAACGTAGCTTGACTCTTCGCACTAGCTCCTGCAGGCGGCTACGATGTGCTAGTTGCCGGCTTGTTTCCCACGATACCGCACGCAACCCTCCCATGAAGCGTGGACTCATTGGTGATTGCTATGACGTCTTGTTACGCATGAAACTTGACTTTTCGGCGTCGCTGCGGATCGTACGTAGGGTGACACCGGTCGTGCCGCGTGACGGTCATGATGCAGGTGCGCAAGCTTGCTATTCTCAATTTCCAAGGCCGCAGGCTGCCTCATTTCTTCATCTCTTTCTCCAGCTCACGCATCTCGTTGCTCAAGCCTTGCACCTCGTCCTGGCCCATCATGTGCGCGCTCGTCTCCAGATCGTGGATGACGTTTTCGAGGCCGTGCACCAAAGCTTCTATCTCGGCACGTTGCGCCGTGACGGTGGAGAGCAGTTGTGTGTTGGCTTGCTGTGTCTCGGCGAGTTGCGCGTTCATCTCAGCTTGTTGCGTCTCGAGGAAGGGCATCAGGTGCGCCAGGTGGATTTCCGCAGGTGGAAGCGTGTGAAGACTAGGCGCGACGGTCAGCACCAGGGCGCTCTCACGGTGCGTAGCGCCAGCAGACGGTAGACTTACGGGACAGGCGTTTCAACGGGGCCCCCGTTCGCCTCGGCGCGCTTCTTCCGCAGCCGCGCATCCTCGATGAACTGATCCAGAGAGTTGAGGAGTTGCACCACGTTCCTCCTCGCCATGATCTCGTCAAAATTCAGCTTCCAGGTGCGTTGAAGCTGGTTCAACACTTGGGTCCGCAGGCTCTCCAGCACTTCGGGCGCCTGTTGCGCGGCGGTAGGAAAGCACGATGCAAAGTTGGCGGGCGAGCATTTCTTGAGAGTCGCATCCACGGCCTGGTTGTAGATGTTGATGAGCCCTTGCGCCCGCGGTCCGGGCGCGTCTGCTATCGGCGGCGGAGGCACGGGGGACGGCGAGCGCGATTCGGGCCGGGTCGCAGCCGGCATCGTGGAATGGAATCAATATCTGTCCGGCGACAAGATGCGCGGAGGAGCGGCAGCAGCGGTGGTGGCGTTGGCCTGGAGCGCGCTCCGGCGCATTCTCTCGCTGTGTTTACATCTGGTACGCGGGACCCGACGCTAGCGCCGCACGTGATCAGGCGTTGGCGGGGCCTAAAACCCCAGCCTCCGGTCCGCATAGCTACTAGATGGTCGAGCACGTCTGAACTCAAGAACAGGGTGATTGTCCGTATCCCCGCCATGCTGAAGCAGGTACATCGTTGTAAACAGGACTGCTCTCGCCCACAGTCATGTCGATGTGGGTAACGGTGGATTCGAGGGCTAAGCGAGCGCCTTGTGCATCATGAGAGATCCAACACCACCACGCCCATCCCCATAACTTGATTCGGACGTATGAATCAAGGTTTCGTAGTTTCAATAGAATCTTCTTCAGCAGGCTCCGTCGCACCAATGCTCTTCCTGTGACATGTGTTCCCTGTGGTTGGGCGTCCCAGCCTCCTCCTCTGCCAGCCTCCTGCGGCGTGGCCACCAAGGCCATGGCTGTACAAAATCGACTGCGCATGCCGTGGGACACTAATCATGCAGCTATTTCGCATGCCCCCGTACTGTTAGTGCTACCCCCAGCGACATGAGCCTGGAGTCGCCATTCCAGCTCAAGCATACCAACGGTGAGTTGTCTCACGATAATTCAGGCGACGTTCGCTGATAAGGCCGCTCAGTCAGTCGGCCGCGCCTTTCACACTCGGACTCGCAGCAGAGCATTGCCGCGTCCCAAGCCGCTTCCGAGGGCTACTACAGCCTCTCCGAGAAGTCGTCGAGCGAGAGTGATGCTCGCAAGCCCCGCTACACGACACCGCCTTCTCAATACCGCACGCCCGCAGGAAGCCATGAGCAGCTGCAGAACCACAGCGACGCACCGATAGCATCATTACGAGGAGTGGGCGTCCAGCGCCACCCACCGCCCACCCACGAGCATCCCGTCTCCACCATCGCCGAGGAGCGGCCAGGCACCCAGGCAAGCAGCAGGCAGCATCCAATGGACTTGGAGTCGATGGCCACCACCCCGGGCGTCGACACGACACCATATATCCGCTTCGCCATTGACCAGCTTACGCGCGATGAGGAGGTGCGAGGCAGTCGCATGTACCCCGACGGCCACCAAGATGGCACGCAGGTGTCGGACGAGGAGCCCGAAGGCGAAGCCGACTATCCCGTCGAGCGCATAGTGTCGGACGAGAGCCTGGGCTACATGGCGCAGGATGCGCGGACAAATCAAAGACTGTCGCGCTACGTGCCTCAACGGCAGTCAAAGCAGACCCCGAATCGGGCGGAGGGTGCGATCGCCTCCAAACAGCCGTACCGGGAAAGGACCGCAGAGCAGGCGCAGAAGGATGTCTTTATCGCCCGCACTGTTCCCCAAGCGCCGCTGGATTTTCTCCCGAGCATCCTGCGCCCTGTCTGGCTGCTTCTGCTGGCTTGTGTCGGCTTGCTCATGCTTGCAGCCCTCATCTTCTGCGCCGTCTACTCCAATCGACAACATGGGATCGGCCTGTGGGATTACGATACGTTCGGTGACAACCGCTACTTCGTCTTCCAGTACCTTCCCACGCTGCTCGGCGCGCTGATCCTGCTTTGGGTCATTCAAGTGCAGGTTGCGCTCCAGCGTATCGTGCCTTTCATCGCCATGGCTTCCGACCAGTATCACCAACGGTCCGAGGCCATTTTCCTCCAGATTTATCCGCTTCAATTCCTTGTCCCGAGGCTCGAGTATTTCCGTGCTGGTCAGTCTTTGATCGGCATGTGCTTCTTTATTTTCTGGTTGTTCCAATGGACGATACCCCTTCTTGCATCTTCTTTCAACGTACGATACGACCTTGATAGAACGGTCTGGCGATGGCTGGCTGTGCAAGGCGTTATTTGGACAGTCATTGTCCTCTACATACTCTTGTTGTCAGTATTGATGATACTGCTGGGTTTCCTCCGCAAGCAGACCGGCCTCAAATGGGATCCCCGCTCTCTGGCCGACATTGTCACTCTGCTCGAGCGGTCGAACACTACAAATGACTACACAGGTGCCGAAACGTTCGAGCAACGAGACTTCGACAAGCTAAAAGGCCGATCGGACCGGCTCGGGTATTGGAGCACGACGAAGCGGCCGAACGATGTCTTTCACGGTATTGGCGAAGAGGACGCCCCAACTCGGAGCTACTCTGTCGAGGACGGACGCATCCGCGAAAAAGGCCCAGAGTGTGCATTTGCGGAGGAAGCTGCTGTTCGACGGAGCAATCGCCCAATTGAATTCTCCATTCGCATGGACATCCGCAGCCCAAATGTTCGTCTCAGATACCTTCCCTGGTGGCTGCGTAACTCGGCTGTACTACTATGGGTTGTCACTGCAATGGTGCTCTTCATCGCATTCCTGGTCATAAGTTTCGTCAACAGCGCCGTCCGGCTGGGCTTCCTCCCGCAAGTCTTTGCCCGCACAAACGCCGCTGGTTTCTCCGCCTCGAACTTCCTCTACTCCTTCATTCCTGCGCTGATTGGGCAGATCCTGTTTCTCTCCATGTTGACATTCGACTACTCCTTCCGCGCACTCCGGCCATACATTTCCCTCTCCTCCAAGGGTGGCGCAACAGCAGAAACCTCGCTCCTCCTCGACTACTCCTCTCGCCTGCCCCTCTCTGCCACCTTCGCCGCGCTCGAGAATCAGCACTACCAGAACGCCATCCTCTCGTTGGTCAGCCTTACCTCCCTCGCAATTCCGATCCTCGCGGGCGGCTGTTTCTGGACACAGTTCTATCCCAACGAGAACGTCGTTCGCGTTGCTGCAGAGTTGCCTGGATACTACGCTCTCTGCTTCTTCCTCGCCCTCTACGCGGTCAGTCTCTTCGCTCTATGGCCCGGGCGTCGTAGAGCAGCACTCCCACACCGCAGCACCACTCTCGCTGAGATCATCAGCTGGGTATACCAGAGTCCCCTCCTGACCGATCGGGCGTTTAACCGTCCGCAGACCAAGCCTGAGCTCGTGGCGCGGTTGATGGGATCAGCGTATCTGGAGCGGACATGGGCGCAGTCCCTCACGTCGCTCCTCCGCCCGTCTCGTGATAATCTGCAAGATACACAAATCAAGAAGGCCAAGAAGCAATTGGAGAACGCTGGTATCGAGTCGAGGACGTCGACACTTGAACCTGGAAAGTTGAGGTATGGCTTCGGCATCCATGTCGGCCGCGATGGTCTCGAGCATCTGGGCATTGACCGCGTGAGGCGTGGTGGCGAGCGCTCTGGTCGCGAACTCGTCATATGGGAGGAGCAGAATCGGAAGAGTTGGGTTGGGTCTTCGGCTTGAAGGGTCTGTCCTGCCGTAAAGGAGAGGACGAAAGTGCAAGAGATGGATATGATCATGGCAGCGAGCGTTTTCAATGATGTTAATATTTTGGCGCATGAGCAGGTGGGTTACGGTTTTCTACGGTTTTACGGACTCACGGCATTAGACGTCACGATTCGGTTCCAGCATCGCAGCGATAGTGTGCAGTGTGTATATGGTGTACTTGTAATGAGAGTGGAGACTAATGAGCAGTGCATCGGGTAATAATAGGAGAGGTAATTACGCATGCATCTGCTGCACGACAGTACAATAAACAATCTTTCTGGCGATGGCTCCCGCCCAGGGATGCTTCTTCATCATTTACACTTGTTCTTACGCAGACTACTGCCTTTTCCACTCATCACCATTTACCTAGTTCGCCTCCAACTCCTTCGCCGTCAACACACATGTCCACTCCTTTCCACTGCCTTACGCAACTACGTCACCATGATGAACTCGATGCTGAACTCCATCACAGGATCTGAGACGGACTGTTCAAAAAGGAACTGTTCGTGCTATCGGCGGGCCTATCGTGATAGCTCCATCTATAGATCACGCCTTTTCGAAAGTGAATATCTTACATGCCCACTGGGCCTGGGGTGGTACAGGCATCTTGCAGGTGATGTGCCGCCACGTCGCCATTGTTTAGCCGCCGAAGGAAATGAGCAAATGCGTCAAACCGATCCTTCTAAATCGCTAGGGCACAGGTATTGTGTGAAGGAGATTGCCGCACACTAGACATACACTGCTCGCGAACAAGTTTGGGATCGGGTGCGCTCTACTTTCTCTTGACTTCCATACGCCTCATTGAAGCTTATCTAACTAACGAAACCGTTCAAATCCCAGAACCCCGATCACCTTTCGAGATATATGCCTAGACCGAAAACGCGCACTTACAAAACCAAGACATGCGATCGATTGGGCAACATCGTTACTGGGAGCCGAGACAACAGGAGCCGAGACAACAAGAGCCGAAACGTGGGGCCTAGCGTGCCCAAAACACTGAGACCGCAATCTAATATTAATATGCAGACACACACCTGTTTTGGTACACGTACCGGCTAATCGCGCGATACAATCAATTCACGACCGCCACGGCAACGACCAAATTGATGGCTAGCAGGGACAATTGCTTGGAAGAAGGAAAAAGGTATATATATATGATGGGTTTAGTACGGGTTTGCGTATCGCGGCTTTTGCGTCTTGGATTGTCAAAATCGTTGAACGAGTCGAGCCAGGATGAAGATCATCACAGCACTCAGCGTCGCCGTCGCAGCATCTTCGGTCAACGCAGCGGCTCTCCAGCCTAGACACTACACCTTTCCTTCGATCGGCTCCTCCGCCGCCTGGCAGTACGTCCGTCAAACCGACAACTACCAGTCCAATGGCCCCGTCACCGATGTGTCGTCGCCGCTCGTGCGCTGCTACACTTCCAGCAACAGGGGCGCCGCCGGTACGCAGACCGTGTCTGCGGGCAGCTCCGTCACGTTCAAAGCGAACCAGGCGGTTTTCCACCAGGGGCCCATCCAATTCTACATGGCCAAGTAACTACGCCCTCCCCATCACAGATGAAAGGAGAACTGACAGGTACGTGGGGTGCCTCCGGGCAAAACTGCAGCAAACTGGGACGGCTCCGGCAACGTGTGGTTCAAGATCTACAGCGAGAAGGCACAAGTCAGCAACAATGGATTGAGCTGGGCGAGCTTGAACCAAGCATCCTTCAGCGTGACTATCCCCAAGAGTGTACCGACTGGGGAGTACCTATTGAGGATTGAGCACATCGCCCTGCACGGCGCGAGTGCCCTTAATGGAGCCCAGTTGTATATTAGTTGTGCGCAGCTCAGTGTTAGCGGTGGTGGAAGTGGGAGCCCGGGGCCGCTGGTTGCGTTCCCCGGGGCCTACAAGAACACGGATCCGGGGCTCAAGGTCAACATTTATTCGGTGAGCCAACTGCGTCATGGACCAACCATGAGGCCGAACGCTAATGGCTGTGTCAGCAAACTTCGTATACGCCTCCCGGTCCTGCTGTCTGGACTGGCTAAGGAGAGTGGGCTTCGAGGTTGATGGTGCGGTTACGGCTATTTGGATACAGCAATGAACGCAATTCTCGAAAACATTCAACTCCCGATCGCCCTGAACCCACGACCCCACGTCAAATCGAGATTGCCATGCAGAACCGTCGAAGGCCAGCATTCGGCAGTGCATCCTTTCCAGTGAGATCGTGTGCTCCCCTCCGAAGCTCCCAACAGTCGCGTAAGAGTGACGTACCAATGTCAGCATCGCGTCAACGCGCACCTCCCAGCACCGACTTGCGTGACCCATCTCCCATATCTAATACATAAGGAGACCCGAGTTCCCTACGCTCCTTCACACACTGAACGTGCAGCACCCGCTCGACTTGTCTCCCTAGCTAAACCCGCGCGATGGCATCTCAAGGCAGCTTCGCCTCGGGCAAGAGCAGCGACCACAAAGGCGGCGCACAACAATTCTCCCAGACCCACGCTTCCACCACAGAGCCTCATGTAAGATGCCGATCCCCTATGCTGTACCCTTCCATCTCGATGGGATGCGTTCCCGAGACAATGTCTGAAGTAAACGTCTTTGTTGCGCCAGAACATCGCCCTAGAACGATATCAAACTGCAACTGACGTTGGGGCAGTTGACGGGCGGTAACGAGCCTGGCGCAGGCGGTATGCTAGCGGGCGAGAAGTCGGCGGTCGATCCGAGTGCGGAGTCGAAGGTCTCGAGCGGAGGTACCACGCAGACGGGGAAGCCAATGGGTGGCGGAAAACAGTGAGGGAGATGGTATATGCCCGGCTAGATATAGGGCAGACAGTCCGGAGGCATTGTGTCCGATAACGATGGGAGCGTAAGGAAGACCCTATTTGGCAGCGTCTTCCGAGTTTACTCGAGATCGACAGAACGGCAAGCGCCTATTTGAGGATTCTCACTTGCGTACTACATTAGTCACAGTGATGTTTTTGTGAACAGGAAGAGCTTGAACACAGCATGTGGCCCTCCCATCTTCCGGGATGCAATGCTGGGAGGCGGGTCTTTCGTTCCACATAGACCTGAGACATCCCCATTGCCTTGTGTATAGGTGAGCACATCATGTACACACAGTTCAATGGCTAAGCCTACACCGTTACCTTAACAGCTAAGGCAGCAGCGATTTATTCGCAAAAGTGTGGCCGACGATGGCTATTCGGCAAATATGTAGCTCGTTTAACTGATAGGCAGAGATATGTGGAAACGATCAGTTCTCGTGATACACACGGATATTAACTCACTCCACGGTATGCCTTACCGACACCAGTAAACCATTGAGCGGATGGAAAGAATTGTAAGCGCGCATCAGTGCCCAGTAGTTTGGACTGCGATGTCTGGTCGTCTGCTACTATTCTGACATTGGCCACCAAGGGGCAAAAATAATGTCCCATCAGTCCCTCTCTTCCTCCGAGACGGTACAGGAGCGTTTCGAACATGTTGCGTCCATGGAGCAGCCTTGCGCTTGGGATTTTGTCATGTTTTCGGCAATAGAATCTTCTATGTATGTTCTTTAGAACGCCGGGGAGCCTAATGCGAACTGAACCCCTCGTAGGGTAAAGCAAGGAGCCACTGTTACACTCGCATTCGCTTTCGGCTCGGGGTCAGATGGAAGCGCTGTGCACGGATCGGCGGCGATGCGGTAGTGCCGATAGGATGCTATGCCTGTTTATAGTGGGTACATGTTAACTAGTCGTTAAGATGCGGCCGAAGGCTATTGATCTCGTATTCGCTCCCGGAGTCGACGCCTGAGTATGAGGTCGGCTGAGGATCCCAATAAACTGGACTTATTACCATGCTGACGCGTATCTGTCTGTGACGGGTCTCCAATGCAACTCAGCTGCATGAAGAACACCGTTCTTAGTCCGTAGACCTGAAACATTGCTTCACGATGTTGGAGTACCACGTTCGTCTCCAGCCATCGAATACGTATGGCGTCTAGAAGTCTTGTGTTTCGGCACCCGGCAATGTGTAACTCTATGTATTTACGACGTAATATATATTATAAATTTTAATATTAGTCTAGTTATACGATAAGGAAGTTAATAAAGTTAATACTAAATTTTATATAATATACACGCTTAGATAAAACTTAGTTTTATAAATAGTATAAAATTACTAAATACTTTATTTATATAGTTTATATATAGTAATTTTTTATAATTAAGTATTTTACTATTTTTAATTTTTTTAGAATATTTTTATAACGTTTATTTTTTACTTTTAGTAGTTTTATAAAAGATATTTTATTAAGTAGTATTAGTGTTATTTTTAAGTTTTATTAAAAAATCTACCTCTTCTAAAATAAATAATATAGTATATAACTATATTAAAAAACTAGACTTAATACTCTATTAAGTTTTTATTAATATTTTTATTAATATATTTATATATTAATCGAATAAATAGTGTAGCTGTGGTAACTTAGGGCAACTAAAAGGGGTTTTAAAAAAGGAGGAGTATATATATACCTTTATTATATTAATATTTTATTAATATTCTTATTAATATTCTTATTAATATTCTTATTAATATTCTTATTAATATTCTTATTAATATTCTTATATTTATATACTAATCGAACAAATAGTGTGGCTGTAGTAGCTTAGGGCAACTAAAAGGGGTTTTAAAAAAGGAGAAGTATATATATACCTTTATACTTAATATATTAATATTCTTATTCTTTTTCAATATATTAAGTATAAAGATATATATATACTCTTTTTTTTTAAAATCCCTTTTAGTCGCCCCGAGCCACTACAGCTATACTATTTATTCAATTAATATATAAATATATATATATAAATATTCTTATTAATATTCTTATTAATATTCTTATTAAAATAGTATAAAGGTATATATATACTCCTCCTTTTTTGAACCCCTTTTAGTCGCCCCAAGCCACTATAGCCACACTTTTTGTTCGATTAATATACAAATATATATTCTTATTAATATTCTTATTAATATTTTTATTAATATACGTCTAGACTAAATTATAAATATATTTATAAAAATTATTTTTAAACTTTTTACGCTTATAGTATATACTAATTTTATAAATAATATTACTATAGTTACGTATATAGTATATTTAAAAATAATTAATTTTTTAAATAGTATTTTCTTAAGTTATAATTAAAATATAAGATTTTTAAATTATAATATATTAGTACTAGCTATAACTACTATTCTACTACTAATTTTATATTTTATATAGTATTATATTCTTTATATATATTTATATTTATAGTATATATAGCGTTATTAGTAAAAAAATTTATATTTTAATAGTTTAATAAAAAAGAAAGAGTTATAAAATTTATTTTATAAATAGTATAAATAGCTAGTATATAACTTAGTACTAAATTTTAATAATAATAGTTAAAAAGAGAAGATGTAAGAACCGTAGGCAATTGTGCGCTTAACAATAAAAGCCCCATCTTAGGCCGCCGCTAAGGCACGGACGTGGCGTCTAGAACTGCTTGATCTGCAAGCGACGTTATACTGGAGCGTCTCAAGACACATGTCGCGATCGGCATCGCAACATGTGGGAAGGTTCGAGGCGCCTTGGGGACCGTGAGCCACATCATGCGGCTCTGTCTTCGATGACATGTACAAGGACTGCAGCGCCCGGTCGACACCGCGGCACACACCCGCAAAAGCAATTGCACCGCCATCGTGCCGGAAACTTTTCGGGGTAGGGAGACGCCATTTCGCCGTGCCGGGTGTTGGAAGTAGCTCAAGGTCAAATTCCGGAGCCATCGGATTTGGCTTGCTTCATGCACACCGATCGATTAACACGGGCACCGGCCGATACATATACGACATGGGTGCGAACATCTCACAAACCACCCGTGAGAAGAGCAATCGCAATGCGAGGGCTTGCATCCAGGCGCTTGCGGCGTGAGTGGCGGTAAACGGATAGATGCAGGATCTTGGTTGAGATTAGGCGCGCCCTCTCTAGGCGGTGATACACGTGCGTGAGGTAACCATGCTAGTGGAAGTTAATAGATTTGACGAGATATTATGTTGAGGTTGTAGCCTGGGTACAAACCGTGGTTGACGGCGAAGAAGGGCACACGAAGACGCACACAGATTCTTCGCCCGTCCGCCCCACTCACACCTATTCATACATCCTCTGCCTCCATTTCCGCGATCATCACATTCGACGGGGTTAGGCGCGCGCAGCGGGTGTGAGGGCAAATTTGGGCGGTCCGTTCCAGGACTCGCGATTAGGGAGGAATAGAGTACGTTGGGATGGTACCTAATGTTGCGAATGAGCGCGAAAAACCAATATAATGCTGGTAGGTGGATCGTTTGCGCGTGTGCAGTGCGGCTAACGTGGATGACCCGAGGATATCAGACCCTGGCGGATGCAACTTGGAAATGTACGAGACCATGGCGGCATGAACAAGGAAATAGCTAAAATCGAAAGTACCATTTGCGGGAAAAGGTAAGATGTACGACCATACGCGAGGTTGCCGGGCAGAACGTCTTTGGCGCTGCTAGGCCGTACCTATAGCAAACCCGTACAGCTTGTACAGCCGCGCGCTAAATTGTTTGAGAAGCCCTGACGTATACTGGTCAACAACGCCTCCCAATCATACATGGTAAATCGGCGCATCATGAACTTGATTGAAATTGTGATGGACCAAAACAGTTAATTTGTACGCACAGCGAGCAGAGCGGCTCGGAGGCGAAGGACTTGTAACCAGAATCGATCAAGTCGAATCAATAGAGCAAGCTGTTTCAAATCTCCTGATCATCTAATGCAGGTGTACGAGAACAGCGCTGTTGCGGCAAAGCGGACTCTTGTTCGATGCGGAGAACACCTTAATGCTTGCCCTTTTGAGCGTCCTCCCAAGCACATCTGGGACATACACAAAGACCTCCCAGTGCTCCGATAGCCCATTCCCGTCTTTCTTGGACGGGAAGTCGGATGTCGCAATAGTGACTGAACACTTCTTCTCCCTTCTTCAAGCCAGGCTTCTTGTTGGGATCCCGTCCATTGAAGTCAACGAGCTGTGCGCGAGTCCAAAAGCGCATGCTGCCATTCCATTCCCAACAAACATTTGGGTCACAACTGTGATTTGCAAGACACCACATAGGATGTACTGCACCGATCTCAGGTCGGCCGTCGAGGCCTTGTTGAGCCGACGCCGTGCCTATGGGTCATTAGACCATGCAACATGACAGATTTAACGGGATTGCTGACCTCGGAATTTAGCATACAGAGTGTTAAATATCCATGCATCATAGCGATGGCTTTGTGCGAATATATTGACGTCCATCTTCTCCAGGATATGCAGCGGCCTCAGGATGTTGGCTTCGAAGGAAAATGGCAAAGTTTGTGGGATCGACCCGAACGGCTCGGTTTCCTGCGTCCACATTTGCCCCACGTTAATACCATGATAATCGCCCCATATGTAGCGAACCTCTTTGAGATCGAGCGGATGAACTTCTCGGGTTTCGGCTAGGCCCATAGCACGCACCAACAAGAGCGTGTACAGCGAGTCCGCAGCTTCGCTTGCTGGAACTTTCTGCTCCACATTCACACCACACAGAGAGGGATGGTAATTATCTTGCGCCAGATCGTGGCACTCTTCGCTGCAGAAGAAGACTTGGCCACATTCTCCGCATGACAGCGTTGCCGACTGTTGATCAACTTGCGCAGACGTATCGTTCGTATTCGAAAGAGGAATGCTGCAGGCATCGCAGAAAGAATCGTGAAGGCGCGAGATACCAGTTAGGAGTGACTTCTCCGTCAGTATCTCCTCTCCAGGAGGTATGTCTTCTTTCGCAAAGACACCGAGTTGTTTTACATGCACGATATTGGCATCCGGTGATAATGATTCACTATTCTCCACTCTAAGTCTATGGACACCTCCGAGTCGACTGCCAGTGCTTCGTAACCAGCTGGACACTTACCTCAGCAATGGAAGTTCCGCAACCCTGACCTCCAGTTTTGGCGCAATTCGTTCCATTTCTTCATTCAGAAACTGAAGTGCCTCGTCCGAAAATCGATTCGGTTCATGTTGATTCCACGGGTACAGTTCTCGCCGTACGAGGCCTTTGTCTGGGTAGTGTTCGATATCTATCGAATCTGAGTCGTCATTTTCCAAACTCAGACGAGCGCGAAGCTTTGAATGAAGTGCTTGACGATAAGCCGTGAAAGCGCCTGTATCAGGGAACGATCGTACTGCACGACCGAGGAAATCAGCCGCACTTCGAAGGCAACCACAGTGTATGAGACAAGGAATAAGTATATCGTACCTAGAACAGATAAGTGCGTCTGTAGGAACAGCAGTCTGACGTGCACTCACGCGCTCTTCAAATAGAAGGACTTAACCCACGAAATGACTACCTCAAGATCTGGCTCAGCGGAACCTTCCTGTGCCTGATAATCACCAACAGCAGCTTCTAGTGCAACATCGTGATATTCCCCGTCCTCCACAACTTCATCCACGAGAAGAAGCGCTTTGTAGGAGTCCCCTGCGGCAAGATCCGGATAGCCCAAATTTTTGTATGCATTAGCGAGGGACAGCCTGTGTCGGATACTGTAAGGTCTGTCAGGTGTACATTTTTGAAGCTGCAACAGCTCGTCGAGCCGTTGCTGCAAGATGGGATTTGATGAAGGCTGTCGAACATTAGGGGACGAGTGCTGCCCGCCAAATGGAGTCCTTACCATCCTCTGATATGCCAATAGAGACTGGAAATTTGACAAAAAATACAAACGTGGTGTGTACCAGGCATGGTTGGATAGAGTTCTTGCCGCTTTAGTGGGGCCCGAAATTTTCCCGCAGTTAAGACTAGCTTGGCGGTAACGCCGAAGGTTGGTCTGCTGCTTTGCGAAGTCAACCACCTACCCAACCACTAAATATATTTCTCCTTAGCCAGATCTGCCCCTGTTCTACATTCAAGATGCTTCCTACAGTTACCGAACTTGTGGCTCAATACCTGAGAATGAGCGGGTATACTGAAGTAACTACGTCATCTCATCCTCCTCGCCACACAGAGCTCATGCGACACAGACGTTGGCCACTTTCATCAACGAGGCAGGACTGCCAGTCGATATTGGGTCTAACAATAGCAAGATCACAATTGAACAAATACTGCAGGAGAAGAAGACATTTGACTTGACATTGAACTTCGAAAAATTAGGCGTGGATGATAAAGGGCGCAAATGGCAAAGCATTGGTCAGTGTCAAATACCTTCCCGGTAATATTACTGATGGATATAGCCCCGTCTGCTCCAATCGTATTGCAATCCATCCCGCCGAGCAATCTCCTTAGCGTTGCTCAGCTTGACTTGACTCTGCCTTCCAATCCCAACCTGCATACGTACTTCGCGGCGACAACCGCAGATAGGCGCTTACACTTGATTGACCCTAGCTCGTCTCCCGACCCCGCGGTTCAATCATATTCGAGCTTCCAGGATTCGCCAATACTAGATATTGCAGCGGTCCAGAACAGGTATTTGCTCGCGGCTTCGATGTCAGGCAGCCTACTACTCTACGATACAAAAACGGAACAGCTCCTGGAAAAAAGGAAGGACCACGGAAAATATGTTGTGAAGCTTTCGCTATGGATCATGGACGCTTTCACGATTGTAGCCACCGCGGGATGGGACGCTCAAGTTTTCCTATATCGCTTCAGCACCGACAACTCTGGGATCTCTCGGCTCGGGGAACCCATTACAACCCTGTCACTCCCGACTGTCCCCGAGACTCTACTGTTCATTCAATCTCCTGAAAGTTCGCGCCCTATACTACTTGTCACTCGCAGGGATTCCACTTTCCTCTATTATTTTGCCATATCGTCGATGGGCTCGGGAAAATTCGATATATCAGCCATCGGGAAGCAGAATCTGGCCCCGCGTTCAAACGCGTGGGTGGCTTTTACTCCATCAGATGTGCAAGTCAGCCCGGTGGATCCGTCAGTTGTTGCAGTAGCCACCTCTTCGACTCCGCACATGAAACTGTTGGTGGTGAAATTGCTACTGCCTCCCGAAGAGCCGTCCTCACCTGGCATTGATCAGATCCAAGATCTGGAACCGGTGACACAAGCCTCGCGGTCTCGTGCCGATCTCCTCTTGCAAGACAAGGAAGAGGCGGCCATCCTGGTCAACATCAGCACCATGGCTCTGCAGACGGCTTATTCCACGCCGCGCCTAGCATGGCGGCCCGATGGTTCCGGGATTTATGTTAGTTCGGACGATGGCATTGTGCGTGGATTCGAAACATACACCGGCAAACTCACAGCAACTTTGCAAGCGCATGAACCTGGCTCAAAGATTCGATGCCTTTATTCTGGACAGGCCAAACTTGACACCGACGGTGATCAGCAAGAAGTGTTATTCACTGGTGGTTTTGATCAGAAGCTTGTTCTCTGGAGAACTGTAAAGTACTGACTTCCGCCCGACCCGCTTGAGAACGCTCTACTGGAACGGTGCTACGATGGTCTTTTTCGGCACGATATTGAGCCCGAAAAAGGAAGGCAGACCTTCAACACGAGCTCCTCAGCATGCCAGACCATATCGATATGTCCCATTAATAACGTCTCGTCAATAAGGCAAATTACGTTTCTTTCGGCTCTTGAAATGATCCAATGCCCTGCAATCAAAATGTGTTGCGATAGTCTCACAAACATCGAACTTTACATGAAGCATACCGCTGGCGTGTAAATGTTTGTTGTTAACTGAGTTACTAGTGGTACATTACATTATCTGCGACATTATTTCTGGAGAGTTGGCTGTCTCCTTCAACACAGACATCAATAAGTGCGTTCCAACCACGTGTTCTTCGGGTGTACAGCTTGTTGTAGCCATGGCGCGTATAGACCAGGTGCACGGCAAGGCTAGCCACCACCTACGGTGCCCACGTGCCACATAAGCGCCAATGAAGCGGGACGGATCTCCAAGTCTAACTGCAGGTGTATTAATACGGAACCACGGTGGCGTCTCGGTTCTATCCCACTTTATGCGCTTATCTTGTCACAGCCCACTGCAATGGATTTCCATCTTGCCTTCTGATGACGATTACTCTTGGTCATTTTGGGGGGACGGCAGGAATTCCTATTGATTGAGTGCAGTCGTAGCTTGTGTTCGTAGCTTGTTCTCCATCCACTGGCTTGGCAGCGGTCGATAAGAGGACATATATATATATATCCTCGTCACTGTCACAATGCAGGCCCCAACACTACATTCGTTTCACCCTCACGCAACAAACATCAGTATTTCAGTACTATTTCCTTAACCATATCGTTATTGACTTCCGTCAAGGAGTAGTTTGAACAAGTCCGCGATGTCTATATCAGTTACCAGAAAAGACGCTGACGGAGACTACTTGCTCGTCGCTTCCGGTCAGATACGTATAGCCCCATATCTTGCGGACTGGAAAGACTTTAAAGATCAAATCAGAAAGGTTGTGAAAGAACAGCCTGGCTGGACAAACGTATACCATGGGCCTACCCAAGGACATGGGCAAGGATGGTGCAGGCTGAAGGACAAGGAGGATGCAAATGCCGTTTACGGTCCGTGGTTATCATTCTCTTTTGCCCCATATTGACAGTTCGCTGACCGCAAAGTACAGTTGCGTATTCTAGACAAGTAGTCATCCACATCTTCGCAACAAGTCTGCGCACTGGTTACTGGGACCTGCTCAAGTGCAACTGCAATCGACATTTTGGCGTCGGAGATAGAGGACACTCACCTGGACGGTCTGGAATTGATGTGAACACCGTCAACCAAATTTTTGGCAACCGAGGTGTCGCCTCACCTGCCCATTACGCTGTGCCAGCACAGCCCTCTCTGCCCACCTACCAGTACGCCAACTACTATCAAACTCCGGCGCATATGTCGGCATCAGTCCATTCTTACGCTGGGCCATCTACTCAATCAATCTATTCGCAAAGCTCTGGGGGCCTCCCGGTGAACCTGAGCCGCGGCGCGATGATCACCGAGACACGAGGGATCTTTCTCCAAGGCCTCAACTACAGCGTAGGGAGCAACGAACTTGCTGCACTACTGAGCAGTTACAGTTTGCGGCCGGAGCAAGTCAGTGTACACCGGGATGGCAGGGGTGCATCAAAGGGCGTGGCAACTGCAAAATTTTCAACCAAGGCCGACGCTGAATACGCAGTCTCTAGGCTCAATGGAATAACGCATGCGGGAAAGACTCTTACAGTGCGCATGGACACAAACTCCACTGTCATCGGGTCGCTCGAGCCTTTTGTGGTGGATGGCACGAATAGATCTGTGGTACGTTGCAGGGCATCCCTGGCGCATTACTGCGCTAACAAGTTGTAGTGCTGAAAAAGCGTTTACATATCGATAAAGGAGAACCCATATAATGAAACCCAAAGAGCACATACCGATTAATCAGCTGAAGCCGATCAATTGGTTATTTTCCGGAGACGCTGATGCGATGGTGCTGAATCGAATTCGATCGGAGCATTTTGGTCGTACTCACTCGTAATATGGCTGTTGGTCGATCCTTCAGAACAAGGATCTTAGCGAGCGCGTGTACACTCTTTTGACGACTAGAGTCCGCTCGCGCTGGACTTTTCGTCTTCCGGCAGTTTGGGCATGAGAGAATCGCACATGTATCATTCAGATGCAGTTTCGGAGTCTTTTTCCGGTATTCGATACATCACCATACAATAGAGATTCGGTGTTCCAGTGCGCCACATATTGTTTTCTTTTTCACAATGACACCTAATTTGGTAGTATGTGACTAAAACTAGCATCTATAGTCAATGCTCATCCATATCTGACACGGCCATGCCGCCCCCCCGGCGAATTATGTTCCATTGTCCCGCTCGGACGAACGGAAGCAGGAACAGGTCCGCGGAGGATTCTACGGTGTCCCCGAAGTATACCTGTAAAAAGTGACGGCTACGAGACAGATAAGCGAGATTGAAGTGTGCGCAGTGGCCACGGTGACCACCGAGCCGACCGAGTTGCTGGGCGCCCACAGCAGCGGGTCATTTGGACCACCCGCAACCTTAAAGTACAGTACCTGACGATCTACGGATTTGCTCGGATCGCTCTATCTCGCCTGCCTTGTTTTAAGACTCATTACAAACCTGGTTACGGGAGGCAGGCATGGGGCCCCCACACGTTCTTTGTGCCTCGATCTCGACCAAGTATCGAGTGCTCTCTCATGGCCCGGTGCCCGATCAGCGTTTAGTGCACGTTCGAACATGGCTACCTGGGTAATGTCCAGAAAATGCACACGGGCCGTCCCAAAGCGTAATGAAAAGAACGATTTCTAAAGCTATACAGGAAAGGGTATCACTGTCTCACCGATTTGTGAGTGTTCTGTTCGCGCTCCCGGCCCGATGGACTGCTGGGCAAAGCACGCGATGTGCCATGTAGCAAGGAACGTGCTGAGCAGGGTAGTTTACGCCATTCGTCAAGAGTTACACGACAGATGACATCCACATGCACGATTTTCCAGCATGCGAATCCTGTTGTGTGGTACTCGGCACTTGGCACTTGGTCAAGGAAAGATTTCGAGTCCACACATTAACCTTGTCAAGACGAACTTGATCGTCTCTAGCGCGGAAGGATTACGACAGGTCTCGAACAATGCAACCAATTGTCATAGAGGTGGAACTAGTTGACGCATTGGCTGGATCCGTCTCTCGCTCCTCGGGCGCTTGGTGTCCCCTACCTATCTTCGCAAGGCTGGACTTTCGCTTACGATATGCGCCTCAATTGCATCGCGCATGGATCGTGGCTGTGGCACAAACGCCTGCCTCCCACAGACACCGTCCCTGCCTCCCCCTGCCGTTTGACTCCCCTGGTCTGATAATCGCAAGACCATTTTCTAAGTATGAACCACTGGAGGTTGAGTATGCTAAGCACATGGCGGGAACGGGAAACAGCATGCTCTAACGGCTAACGGGGGTCTCTTTTATCGTCGTTACCGACCTAAATAGATAATGCGACAGCCAGTACGAATTATAATATATTAATTATAGTAAAAAGGTATACTAAATAAAAATATAAAACTAAAAAGGTTTTAATAAAATAATAGTAAAGTTAAGTGTCTATACTATAAATAGTAATTTTAATACTATAATAAAGAATAACTGGTCTTAACCGTAATAGGTTAGGTTTAATAGGTTATAATAGTATTTATTAATAGGTTTATAATAAGTAGAGACTTTTTTATTCCTTTTTAATATAGACTACCTATTTTTTTTATATTTATACCTTTTATATTATTTTACCTATATTTATAGGTATTTTATAAAGCTCCCTTTTCTCTTTTTTTTATATTTATATATTGTCTACGCTAATTATCTATATTACTTTATATATATATTAGTTGCGTCTATCTTATCTCTAGGGCTGTAAGGCTACTATCTTTTATAGCTATTTTAGTAAGGTTATTATATACTATAGCTACGGTAGCTGCGCTGTCTTATAATATACTATTTTTTTTTTTATATTTTTTTACTAATCTAGATTCCTCTAATCGCTTAGTAGCTTTTAAAATCTAGCTTTTTACTAACCTACGCGTACTAGATTCTTACCTATATTTTATAGTACTAAGTTTATACTATATTAGTAATACTGTAATATATACTAGTAAAAAGACTACTTATAAATAATATATAAGTAGTTATATTTTTAAATTATAATACTTAGAGCGTGTTAGCTAGTAATAAAAATAGTTTAGCCTATAAAAAGTTTAAAGTTATAAATAGTATATTTTAGTTTCGCGTAAGTATTACTATTAAATTAATTAAAAACGTCTAGTGCTTTTATAGTAGTATAATATATAAAAATATATAGCCCGCTAGTCTAAAGGCGCTTTATATTTATTATATTTATTATATTTATTATATTTATTATATTTATTATATTTATTATATTTATTATATTTATTATATTTATTATATTTATTATATTTATTATATTTATTATATTTATTATAT
>JASEKS010000381.1:0-80957 GCA_030770415.1 Pleoardoris graminearum
TTATTATTATTATTATTATTATTATTATTATTATTATTATTATTATTATTATTATTATTATTATTATTATTATTATTATTATTATTATTATTATTATTATTATTATTATTATTATTATTATTATTATGAGTATAAAGGTATACACATACTCCTCCTTTTTTAAAATCCCTTTTGGTCGGTCCGAGCCACTACAGCCACACTATTTATTCGATTAATATATAAATATATATATTATTATTATTATTATTTTATTACCTTCTTCTTTTTTTTATTATTATATACTCTAATATTTTAGATTTAAATTTAATATAATTAAAAATATTATATAATTTAGTAAAGTTAAGAACTACTACTTTTACTAATAAATATAATTTAGATTATTATTACAGTAATAATATACCCTTCTATTATATAAATAAGTAAGAATTATTATTACTATATATATATATATATATACTAATCGAATAAATAGTGTAGCTGTAGTGGCTGTGTAGGCGACCAAAAGGGGTTTTAAAAAAGGAGGAGTATATGTATACCTTTATACTCAATATGTCGAAAAAGACTATTACTATAGTTATACTCGTATATATAGAATATAGTATTATTTATATTTTATAACTTAGTTACTTACTTAAATTAATATATAGATTTAAAATATTTAATAAAAATTCACTATTAATAGTATTTAGATAAATTTAGTTATATAAAAAATATTATATATATTACTTTTATAAATTGCTTTACTATATTATAATTATATAAAAAGAGGTAAAGTATAATATTATAATACTACTCTAAATATAGTATAAGCTATAATATTAGATATTATTTTATATATTAAAATATTTTCTATTTATATATTAATTTAATAAAATCAGATATTAATAGTAGGTATATAAATAATAAAAAAATAAATAAAAGAATATATATATATATATATATTTATACTTTATATATAGTAATATTTATAAAATAAAAGTTAATATTTATTTAGTTCCGTAGACTACTTATTATACGTATTTATATTATATATATATATAGTAGTAGAGGCACCGGTAGTAATTAATACTTTATAGTATACTAGTAAGAGGTAACTACCTCTACTCTATTTTTTTATTTTATAAATATACGTTATATAGTAAATTAAAAAATAATAATTTTAATTATTACTCTTCTATACTTATAATACAAAAACTTAAAAAGTATTATATTTTAAATATACTAAAAATATAATATATTTTAATATACTTAACTTTCTTATATTATAGTCTTAGTATTTATATTTATATTTATATTTATATTTATATTTATATTTATATTTATATTTATATTTATATTTATATTTATATTTATATTTATATTTATATTTATATTTATAATCTATTAATTAGTAATACTTATTCTATATTTATATATTAATTAAAAAAAAGAGTGTGGCTATAGTGGCTGTATAGGCATCTAAAAGGGGTTTTAAAAAAGGAGGAGTATATATATATCTTTATTATACTTATTCTATATAAATATATTATTTAGTCTTTTTATTTATTAGATTTTATAGTTATTATGTTTAATATTTCTAAAATAACTTTACCTATTACTTATATTAAGTAATTATTTTAGTAAAATTATTTTATATATATAATAAACTAATATATATATAACGTATAGTATATATTTATTTAGTATCTACTAATATAATTATAAATTTAGTTTTTTACGTACTATATAATTCGTATATTAATTAAACTACTAATATTCTCTTTTATAAATATTTTTATTAATATACTAGTACTATAACCTAATTATTTTTATTATAAGACTTATAATTCTATATTTTAATACGTTAAAATTAAATAGATATATAGTACTACTTACTATTATATTTTTAATAAAAGAAGTAAAAAACTCTATATTTATAATTTACTTGGTAATTTTTTAATAATAATAATAATAAAATATAGAAGATATAATAGTAAACTCTTAGTAGTAGCTTGTAAAAGAAATAACCTAAAACTTAATATATAAATAAAAAATACTATATATTATAGTTAGTAAAGGGTAAAATAAAATCCGTTTCAAAGTAGTAAACGTTAATTAGTTACGTAAATAGGATTTTAACTATACTCTTCATTAACCTTAATATTCCCAGCACCGTCTTCATCTCCGCACACAACCAGTTCCGACTGAATATCACCACTATCGAGCGTTCTCGTTCCTATTCTGACCTTCTTCTCTAAAGTATGCGCGTGCATAATACCGCTGCTACAGTTCTCAAAAGCTCCAGCACGCGGAAGAGAGTTATACGCTAACACTAATAACTCATTAATCGAGTCCCAAGCATCGCTTGAGCGGCCCGTATAAAGGAGAATAACAGTATGTATGAGCGCGAGACCCATGTGAACACAGAGCAGCGCGGCGGCAGCTCTTTGAGTTAGATTCGTCAGCGTCCAGGCTGTTCCCCATTTGTATGACTCGAAGCGGCAAGGTATGAACGGCTCGGAAAGGTTGCGCTTGTCATAGATGTCAACTCCGCTGATGAAGCTATCGTCGGTAATAGGTTTAGAGTGAAGAAGCGGATCGAGGACTATGTCATGTGCGTAGACGAGTTGGTACATGAGACCGACTCGTGAGATAGCGTTAGTGAAGAACATGGAGGTAACGTATCTGTGGTTGTTAGCAGGATCTTGAGACCAAGGTTTGAGGCCGTGCTCACTCAAGATGCACTCCAGATTCATCTAATTCGCCCAGTACCATATCGAGGTTGTTGAGGTACGTTTGGTTGAGCAGTGCTTCGAAGCTTGTCATTACGAGATCGTTGCCAGCCAGCGAGGCCTCCGGCATCATAGGCGCAAGCGCATCCAGCCACTCCCGTTCGATTTTGATGGTATTTCCATAAAAAGGGGTAAAGCGAGAGTTATGGAGGCTTTCGTCCCATCCTAAATTGATGTCCTCTCCACCGTGGTGATGCGATTGGACACCAGGCAGAACAGACCATGAAAACATAAAGGATCGGGATGATTGAAGAGTCTGCCCATTGGCCCACCATGCTTCAACCACACACCCACGAGCATATGTGCGTGCATGATCTTGAACAAGGTATAACAGCGCTGCACTGCCGGATCCGAGACCTTCTGGCATCGGAAACCACTTAGCTCGGACTTGCTGGTTTGTAGTAGCGCTCAAATAGTTTGACTCAACCCAACTGCCAAGCCCTTGCGTGGTGAGATTTATGTGCTTGCTAGGACCGGGTCCGGATTGTAGGGGTGATCGCCACGTCACGCCCCGGGTGAGCACTGGGAAGGGCACCAATGCATCAGGTTCGCGCAGCTTCGTCAGATTGCTACATGCCACCCTCACGACCGGAAATTTGCCACCAGTTACTATCATGAGATCCTTGCTGCCGAAATCGCGAAGTCTTCTATTTCGCCCTTTTGCCCGTTGAAATGCCATTCCGGCCTGGTTTGACAAATAATCGGCATGCGACGCTACGGCAGCGAGGACGGTAGTTGCCCATGAATCAGGCCCAGTTCCTGGATGCGGTGGCATGTATGACGTACCTCCAAACATTATTTTCGCGGGGGGCACCTGGTAAGCGCTCCCACCGGCGAGGAAGAGTGTCCATCTTGGGATTATGGGGCTGATATGCTCCACAGCTGCGACGAGCTTCTTCCAGCCACCATTCAAGCACGAATCCATGCCAATACGGATTGGGCTGGTGCTGCATAGACTGATGCCAGTATGGTTGCTGCCAAGGACTTCCGGCCAGAGCATTCCTGCGGTCCCTCGAATGTAAAAGGTAGTGCTTGCAGATGCTATCCAGTGCTGGGTAGGAATGAACAGAAGGGCGGAGGCCGGGCCAACGGTCGTCGCCAGGAGGGTGAAGGACACAAGGACGAGACAGAGGAATAGCCTGGACCGTGCCAAGCCCGAGGGTATTGAACGAAACCTCGCTTTTTGGCTCCGATTGCACGATGCCAATATACGGGTAGGTAACTCGGTGAGGATCGAATTCGCGTTCTGCAACGAGAGCGGAATACCAAAACCGCCTAGAAAGTCGATCGTCCATAGCCAACTTGGAGAGCTAATGGACAATCCGGAACTAAGCAGACCAAATCCGATTCCCTCGTGTAGAAGATGGTATCGTACGAGATCAAGAGCAATGGCAGTCAAAGATCCAACAATCGTCAATTCCTAGGCTGATTAGCGATGATGAAACAAGCCAAGATAGTCCAATGTGGGAATGCTCACATGTAACTTTGCTGCTACCTGCAGGAAGAATACCGCCAAAGTCGAAATATCAGGGCCATTCAGCAGCACGTTTCCATTCAGCGCAATCAAAAAGAGGGTTATGATGACAGGGAAGATATGTGTACCAGTCCTCGCGATTGCTATTGTACGCGACCCGCTCACGACGATTTTCTTCCGCTCACGTTCTGGCGCGAACACAAGGAGCTTGAGCCCGACTGATCTTAGGAACGAGCGTGCCGCCGTCTTATCGCTCGCACGGACCCGCGAAGCGAAGGTGAAGAGCTTGAGTCTGAACGTTGTGAAAATCGAGCGCACCGCCGCGATACTGCCATCTTGGGCCTCGGAGGACGACGCGCTGCTTCTCGGGCAGGCTGACGATGCCGCCCCGCTTTTGGGCGGCTGCAGGTTGCTGGTCGGGGACGCAACAGCGGCTTGCGTTTGCGCAGTCTCAGTTGGAAGCCGCAGCTCGATGTCAGAGTCGTGGTGATGCTGCATGTTTGGAGAACCTTGGAAGGCGCATCTGAGCATGAATTGGACGGTTAAGAGGTACGGCACGGCCATGGCTGAGCAGCGGCTGTGGCTGAACAGCGGCTGTGTAGGTCTGCGTTTGCAGCCATGGTGGAAAGAAGGCTGAAGGCCTACGCCTCAGTCTTCGAGAATCAGCGAAGACTGTGGCTGCGATGGCTGTCCTGTGTGCGAATCGACGTCGAGGAGGACGGCGTGCATGCTTTTGGTGTTGCGGGGTCTTAGGTGGCGGTGCTAAGCTGTGGCCGTGCGTTCCCTGCATAGGTTACCTATTATCGCGCTTTTCTTATCTCAACTACCAGAATATTAGCTACGTAATTAATATTTAGAGTAATATAATTTATAAGGCTTTTCTTTAAATATTCCTATTATATCTAGTCCTGTCTTTAATAATTACTATAATATCCAGCTCGTGTAGGTACGTAGCTAGGCCCTAGCCTCTCTACTGTTCTGGCTCTAACCTTTAGATACCTAGTAATATTACCTACTAGAAATAGGTGCTATTAATACTATTTCTGCTAGACTAAGTTTAATAAAACTAAAACTAATAAATATTTATATATAAAACTAAAAGACTCCCGTAAGACTTTTATTAATAAGATTTTAAATATTTGCGGTAAAGAGAAACTCTTAGATTATAATTAAAATAACTATAAAACTAAGCGCGGATAGTAGGCAATAATTTTTTTAGTATTATATTAGTACTAAAATATAGATTTTACTATTTATGTAATAGTTACCTTTAAGTCTAATATTAGCTCTTAGAGGAAATACTTAAGACGGATATACTTTTAATTATTATACTTTACCTATTTTTTATATATTTTTATAGTTAGCTTTTATAAACCCTAGTCTAGCTAGATTTACTCTAGAGTAAATATTATTTATAGTATTATCCTCTTCTATACTATTAAGAGTATAGTTTATTTTTTTAAGTTTACTTTAGGCTTCTATTTACTTATTAGGCTTTTTTATATTAAAAGCTTTCCTAATACGTACGCGGTGTCTACTTAAGACTTAAATATAAATATAAGAATAATACGACTAATAAAAATAAGTAATAGAAAAAAAAATATATAAGATTATACTATAGTACTAACTATTTAAAACTCTTTTATATTTTAATATTTTAAAGTTCTGCGTAATCCTATATAAATTCTAAACGTATAGTAACCCTAAAAATAGACTATAGTATTATTTAAGAGTAGTAAGTAGTTTTATTTATTAACAGCGGGGTAAGCTGTACGTAAAGAAATAAGAGTTAGAGAAATACTAAAACTTATTTATACCTTTAATTTTTTTAACTAATTAGTACGTCTGCGTAAGGATAGGGGTAATTAATATTTTTTTAATTTTTAAAAGGTAAAGACTATATAAAGCGGCAGATTTTAAAACTAAATATTTAACGTTTATAATTACTACACAACTTTAGAGCTTTTAAAAAGTAGTAACTAGTATACTATTAAATAGGTAGGCTATATATTAAGTGCCCTTATAGATTAACAGTAAAATACTAATTATTTATAATATTTATATTTTAAAACCCACTTAGTGGCGTGCTAATATACTTATATAAATAGGAATTTAGCCTACTAATAAATATTTTTAGTTAAGTGCCGTATAAAACTGTATAGTAAGGAAGAAAAAGCTTAGGTTTTTAGATTTTCTTTTATTATTATTACCGACCTAAATAGATTATATAATAACTTATATAAATAATAATATATTAGTTATAGTAAAAAAGCGTACTAAATAAAAATATAAAGGACGGCCTACTACTAAAGCAAAGATAAATATTTAATAAAAATAAAAAATAATAATATTAGGCGGTAGTAAACGTAAATACTAATTATAATACTATAGAGAATAGTAATTTATAAAAATATTTTATATAATATTAATTTTATTATTTTTACTAATATCTTAATTATAATTCTATAAAAGTTAATAGTTATATCTAACACTAAACTTAAAATAGAGATTATAATAATTTTTATTATTAATAATACTATAGGCGACCTCTTTAACTATTATAAGTGTATATAAATTACTAATATTAATAATAATATTAAATCCGTAGAAAGAAAAAGTAAGATTATTAATAAAAGTATAAAAACACTACGAAAGACTATTAAAAAATAATAAAAACTTAAACTCTTAAAACTATATTTTAAAATCTTAAAGGAGTAAATCTATATATTTATTTATTTTTATTAAAAAGGTCTTCTACTTACGTAGATAAAAGAAAATTATTTTTATAAAAATAATTACTAATATATTTAAAATTAACTCCTTTCTTTTTAAATAATTATTAAAAAGTATAGCTATTAGAATTAAAAAAAAGGCAAGCGCTCTCTAAAGAATAGACTATAAAAGTAAAGGTTAATAAGTATACTAATACTATATAGATTTAAAATTTATTAAATATAAATAAGTAGCGTAAGAATAATAGTAATAGTAAAAAAATAGATTAATAGTAAATTAATTAAATAATAAGTATTAACTTTATATATAATTATATGTAATATTAATAAAGCGATATAATAGCTCCGTATTAAAGAGCAGAAGAAAAAGCTTTTTGGCTAGTTTATCTTAGCCCGTCTTTATAAACTACTAAAAAGAGGTAAGTTCCTATATTTTAATTATTATTAATTTAGGCGATACAGTAACTATAAACGAAAAATAGCCTATACTTCTAATACACGTAAGTAGCCCCCTATAAAAAGTAATTAAACTTCTTCGGCGTATCTGCTCACTGGGTATATAATAGTAGCCCTAACTTAGACTAAATATAGTAGATCCTTAATATAAAATAGATATCTATTAAAGTATACATTATTACTATAAAAAAATTATTTTTTATACTAAATTCTCTATATTTTACTAAAAAAATTATAATTATATACTAAGTATACTAAGTCGTATTACTAGCTGTAAATAGCTATTTAAGGACGGGTTCCTTTTAGCGATATATATAAATATTCTCCTATAGAGGTAAGCGACGTTAGATTAGCTTATTATATTACTCTTTTTAACTTTTTACTAAAAATTATACTAACCCGCTAGCTCTTAATCTAGTAGCTACCTTATTAAAAGATAATTATACCTACTAATCTCTATCTAGCCTTACCCTTCTAGTACTAACTATTAATTTTTTAAAAGTTCTTCTTTTCTACGCAGCCTAGTAGATTTTCTTAAGAATATAACCTGCTTTTTATAACTAAGTAGTACTTTACTACTATATAACGCGTATTATAGTTTATTTTAGCTTATAGATATTTACTACTATATTAATATAACTATCTTTAAATAGTCTAGTCCTCGTACCTAATATTTTAAACTTTTAAACTAATTTATTATTAATATATTTCCTATAGTACTATATAAGGGAACGAGATAACTATAGAGGTAACTTTTACTCCTACTAGTTTACTAGAAGGTATCTTAGAACTACTAATAAGTATAAATTCTTAGAATTAAAATAGTTTAATAGCTATTTTAACTATATTTTTATTAGGTTTAATTCTGTTGTCTATTGCGACGCAAATCTATATAAAATATAAATTTTACCTATATTAAATTAATAACTTTACTTTTTTCGCTATTATAGTACGTGTATTATTATTTTATTATATAAATATACTACTAATCTATATAGATCTTTACGATTATTTAAGCCTCGTTAGTTTTTTAGGAACTTTAATTAGGTTTAGGGAAAGTAGAAGATTAGGTATAACTATCTAATATAATAATAATTTAAAAGGTAATTAATTTTATAGTTACGCTACGTATAGTATCGAAGTTAATTTTATATAATTTAGATTTATTATTTATCTTTTTTATTTTATTATTTTCTTTATCTTAAAATACTGCGTCTTGTTCCTCTTCTTATACTTTACCCTAGACGCCGCTTATATACGTTTAATCTAGACTATAGTTACAGCGTTAGTAATCTAATTTATAGCCTTAATAATCGTAATAAGCGTTTATTGTAACCTAAGCTATCTCTAAATAGATAATATATTTACCTATCCCAACTACTTTGCACAGTCTAATATTTTAGTATCTAGTAATATATAACTTTGTGTTTTTACAACGCAATATATATTATAAATTTTAATACTAGTCTAGTTATATAATAAAAAAGTTAATAAAATTAATACTAAAACTTTATACCTATACGCTTAAATAAAACCTAGTTTTATAAATAGTATAAAATTATTAAACACTTTATTTATATAGTCTATATATAGTAATTTTTTATAATTAAGGGTTTATTATTTTTAATTTTCTTTTAAATACTTTTATAGCGTCTATTTTTTACTTTTAATAATTTTATAAAAAATATTTTACTAAATAGCGTTAGCGCTATTTTCAAATAGTATTAAAAGACGTATCTTCTCTAAAGTAGATAATAATAAGTAACTATATTAAAAAGCTAAATTTAACACTCTATTAACTCCTTATTAATATTCTTATTAATATATCTAGTAATATACCTAATAATATACTTATTAATACGCGCCTAAACTAAGTTATATATATATTTATTAAAATTATTTTTAAACTCCTTAAACTTACTATATATATTAAGTTTATAATTAATATTTTTATCGTTACGTATACAGCGTACCTAAAAGTAAAAAACTTTTTAAATAGTATTTACCTAATTTTTTATAGCTATAACTTATTAGTATTAACTATAGCTATTAAAAAGTAAAAGTATATCTAGACCTTAATCTAGGGGTATAAACGTAGTAAGAGAACTTTATTAAGTGCTAAACCGTATACGTAATAATTAACTATAGCTATAATTCTATTACTACTTACTTTAGGCTGTATACTATATTATTTATATATATCTCTTTTATGCCACACGCCGTAACTGTAAGTTTACTAACTAAAATAAATAATATTTTTTATAATAATTTTTATATACGCTTATTTTTTTAACTGTATCTAGGGAAATAACTTTTTTTAGCCTATACCTTTTTTAGACTAGTGTCTTAACGCTATACTTTACCTCTCTTTATATAATTTTTTTTATAGTACGTAGTAATTTCGTAGTAGTATTATTAATAAAAAAATTTATATTTATAGTAGAAGACAGTTTAATAAATAAAAATTATAAAATTTATTTTATAAATAGTATAAATAGCTAGTATATAGCTTAATACTAAACTTTAATAATAATAGTTAAAGAAAAGATATAAGAACTGTAGGCGATTATACGCTTAATAATAAAAGCCCTACTTTAGGCTGCCACTAAGACACGAACGTGTACTTCGCACAATAGGCTGTTATTAGCGCTATTAACACAGCTATAGAACTCGTATTAGCCGCCAACGCTATCTATATAGTCTTTAACTTACAGATAATACTTAAGAGTAAGATTATTATTATTAGAGCGTTTTTGTAGTAACTGCCGTACTACTCCCTCTACTTATACCTACTATTAATAGCTAAAGCTAATATTTACGTAGTAATATAGCTTTTATAATAATCTATCTTATCTTCTTTAATTATTTTTATAAATCTTTAACTTTCTAGATTTTATACTTTTATATTATATATATTACGTAACTTAGTTTTAGCTTTATAATTACTACTACTGTAATACTATACTTAAAGCTATTTATAATAGCGTATAAGCGCCTAGAAATAATAAACGCTTTATATTACTAATTTAGTAGTAGTTTATACTTTAAACTTTTAAATCTTAATTTTAGAAATTCTGAAAGGGCAAATGCTGTATAAAGGACTATAGATAATAAAAATAAAAGTATTTTTATAGAAAACCGTGCCGAAATAAATCCTGTAAAACTAAAACTTAAAAAGAAAAAAATAATAATAAGATTAGGGAGGCTAAAGCTAAAGTAAATATATTATAAAGTATTAGCCTTTGCGGCTAAAGCTAAGGGCTATAAGAGGAGTAAGTATAGAAGTAAAGATAGTGAACGAATAATTATTAAAAAGGGAGTAGAATAGAGTATTAAGTATTATAATAAAAATAGTACGGCGGAAGATTAACGCTATAGTATAGCTAAAATAGAGAAGAGTAAAGGGCCGATATTTAAACTAAATAAGATAATAGCTATTAGAACTTATATTTAGGGAAAAGAAAGTATTATATATACTAAGGATTATTATAGAATCGGCGCTATGTATTATCAGTATATTAAGTTTATAGAAAAGAGAGGTTATTATAGTATAATACCTAGGGAACTAGTATACGAGCCGATCTAGTGTTCTGGAATGCGTTATTGTACGCCAAAAGTTTGCGAAATGATAGATTAGATAACGCCCCAATAGACCCACATATGTCTTCTATGAAGTTATCCCTCGAGACTGGAGAGTTCCATAGTATCGCTGTTATCGCATCCGGTCACATTGAACGAGCAAAGCTCAGAAGTAGGGTGTCCAAAACCTCCTCCCGCTTTCTACGGAAACATTCCAAATAATTAATTCTTCGAACAGTGCAACGAAACAGATGAAGCCAATGACATTTCTGCGCTTCAAAGGAGCAAAACCGAATAGCCGCGAAATCCATAGTGTTTAGTGTTCAAACAGTGCGTTGGTCGCCCTTCTAGGAATACCTTGATTTTACAAATTACCACACCATAAATCGGCGATGTTGACTGCGCACCCTTGTAGTTCCCTTGTCGGCAATGTCCTTGGGAACAGTGGCTGAGTAGATGGGTAAGTACCGCACCTTGTTGTCTCTCTCCTGCGTCTGCTCTGCACCAAAGCATGCGAAAACTTGTATAAATTCTTGATGATAGACTATCGCGTGATAATGCCATGTGCGGATAGTGGGTTTTTAGCGTTTTTATATGGTGTTTCTCTAGGTGGTGCGAATGTGAATATATGCATTGAAGATCGATGCTTTATCTCATTCATGAAACTCTCCGAACTCGAAAACCGAAGATATGTGTTTCAAGAAACTTGAGGCATAATTATATGGTATATCTATCTCACCAACCCTTAGCATGGACTACCCTTCACACTTTTTTTCGTCCGTACTTTGTTTTCATGAAGTTTCGCAATGCAAGTGATGGAGAAGGCACACGCTCCGATCACCGAGCCTCCATTACAAACTGTATCTGAAATCTGGGTGCTTCTCGCCAAGGTCTTCCACACTGCCCTCATCCAGAACATCTGGTAGTTCCTTGCGCCTCTCATCGCGACGCTTATTGCCGAAGAAGATTCCGATGAACATGACAGTAGCTGCCGTTGCACCCATGGCGCAAAGTCCCAATCCAGTGCTGAAACCAGTGCGGAAGCGTGGCTCTTCCTTCTTCAAGAAGACGTTTGTACCAATAAAAGCACCAGCGTTGCCAATGCAGACAATGGCTCCAAGAGCGATGGTCCGCTTGTATCCCTTTCCAACGTTGATAGCAATCCAAACGACAGAGAGAGGCATGACGAGGTACGCGCCTGCGGTCATGAAGAAAAGACCCATGTATCGAACGCCAGGCGCTTTTGGCTGAGCAATCTCAACAATGAGCCCAGCGGCGATAGTGGCGAATCCGATCATGCAGAAAATGTATCGTTTTCGGAGAAATTCCGCGAGGTAGGCAAGCGACATGGAGTAAACGGCAGCGACAATGTAGACGGGGATGGTGCGGACCTGGGCTCCAGTGGCGGTGTATCCAATGCCCTTCAAAATGGTCGGCTGGAAACTGGTAATGGAGTTTGCGTTCTCCGCAGCGCCGCAGTAAATCAGGACGGCACACCAGATCTTCCAGTCCTTGAAGAACTCATAGAGGCGCCTTATAGGGAGTTTATCGTGAGCCACCGCGCCTCCGTCGTCTTTCAAACGAGCCAGAAGAAGCGCTTTCTCCTCAGGCTTGAAGAAAGTGCAGTCCTCGGGGAAGGGGACGATGAAGAAGAAGGAGATGATGCTGATGGCAATAGTGATAACGCCTTCGATGATGAAGATCCTAATTCAGAGTTATTTAACAGGCTTATATCGGTGGAGATTATTGCCACTCACCATCGCCATGCTCTGTATTCAGAAACACCATCCATTTTAGCGATCAACGAAGATAGGAAGCCATTGAAAGCTCCTGCGCAGATACCAGCGCTGAAGAAAACGACGTAACGCTTCAGAAACTCGTTTCTTCTGTAGTAAGAACCAATGAGATAGGCAGCTCCTGGAACATATGCTGCCTCTGCAACACCTTCCAAGAATCGACACGCGACGAGACCACCATAACTCTTTGTGACACCACTTCCAATGACAGTAATGCCTGTTGAAATGTTAGTTCGAAGAATCAGAAACATCGATCTGGTAAGAAACTTACCCCAGCAAAACATCATGACAGCTAATGACTTGGGACCAGTCTTCTTGAATACAATGCTCAACGGCACACCAGCAAGTAGGTAACCAATGTTGAACACGAAAACGGCAACATTGTACTTCTGCCCCTTGAGCTTGAGCTCAACGTCCATGCCCTGAATCTTTGCATTTCCGATGTTGCTGCGATCGACGAAGCAAACAAGATAGAGCAACCAAAGAATGGGCAGGACTCTGAAGTCGAGCTTCCGCAAGAGCTTCTTCTCAGCACCTTTATCAAAGGGCGGCTGAGGCAGGCCCGTCAAAGATGGTACTGGAGATTCGCTCTCCACGACCGGCGATTTTTCCAGTCCATTGTGATTGCCCATGGTTCAATGCAGACGGACCCGAGGGTATGGGAAGAGTTGGATGGGATTGCACTGGGTGTTCTAAGACAGAAAAAGAAAAGGAAACAAAGGCATAGATAGCTGCGGCAAGCGACAAACTTTCGGCAGTTAATTAAATCTGATAAATTAGGTTAGCTATCCCCAGGTCGCGCCTAGGGCAACGGCGGGCGGGGTGGGGTAGGGCGGGGTAACTGGACACTGTCGGCATCCAACTTAGGAATGCGAAAGGGAAGAAACAATGGGGCATCACCACGGACGGCTAATAGAACGGGGAAGCAAAGGGTCTTCGCCAGGGAAGCACATAAACGAGGGAAGGATTGCACTGGGCGACATGGGGTCCTTTGAGAGAGGTTACAGCGAATGGAAATGTTGAGGGGTCGAATAAGCTGTGTAAGCATGACGAAGCTCAATCAATACTTGTCATTCTGTCAGTCTTGTCATGCGGGTATTCATGTGTTGTTCTTGAGACGCTGTTGATGTCAACGCTCTGTTGAAGCTCTGTTGACATGCTGTCAGCGTTGTCGTGCTGTCAGCGTTGTCGTGCTGTCAGCGTTGTCGTGCTGTCAGCGTTGTCATGCTGTCAGCGTTGTCATGTTGTCAGCGTTGTCATGTTGTCAGCGTTGTCATGTTGTCAGCGCTGACATGCTGTCAATCAATGCTAGACCTTTAAGGAAGCAACGCCTGGCTAGCCTGCCTACCTACTATATACACCTACTCCATGAGAGGGTGAATAGACTTAGTTAGATACTAGGGTACTCAACAGCGCTGTAAGGTGGGTATAGGGGCGGTGGGGGGCTCTTTTAATCGCTGATTAGTATTCCGCTGCACGCAGCCCCCTAGAGTTAAGACTCGAGGCACGCCTCGTATCCGAGGGTAGGCGCGTCTAGTATCGTAACGGCAGCCTAAGGTGGGATTTTTATTGTTAAGCGTACGGTTAGTTATAATTTCTATAATTTTTATATTTTATTATTATTATTATTTTAGTACTCAACAGAGTTCCCTCACTATATTCGTACCCCTGGATCGAGGTCTAGGCGTACTTTTACTTTTCGATTATTATTATTATTATTAAAATTTAATACTAAATTTAGTACTAAATTATATATTTTTTATATATATATATTATAAAATAAACTCTATAATTTATTTTAAAACTATTTTCTATAATAAGTATAAATTATTTAATTTCCCTCTCCTAAAGTTATTACTATAATATTACGAAATTCTAGACTAGCTATTTAAACTTCTACTATATTACGTAATTAACTAACTTTTAATAACCTTTATATGTAGTAACTATAATAATTTTTTTACTAGCGCTAATAATCTATAACCTTTTTAGATAAACGGTAATTAAAACTACTTTTTATAAAATTTTTTAATTCTTTTATAATAACTATTAACTCCCTAATAGTAAGCTCTTATATAACTACTTTATAGCGCTATAGTATACCCTTTTTTTACTATTTACTACCTACTCTATTTTTACGCGTACGTATATCCCCATATCTAAATAATTTTAATTATTTTAATAAGCTTTTTTTACTAAAGCTTTGCTTCCTTTACTATTTTAAAAAAAAAATTTTTTATTGAAGTATTACTATTACTACTACTACTATTACTATCGCCGCCGCCGCCGCCGCCGTTTTTTATTTTTTTTATATTATTATACTATAAAGTCTACTATATTATTATATAATTTACAGTAGACTTTAACGTCTTTATAGATATTATTAAAGTTAAAAATTATATCTATATTAAATAAAAAAAGGCGCATTAAGACTAAATTAGCTAAAATTAAATTAGAATTAAAAATATTAATTAAAGAATCTAGCCTATTAAGTAGGCTAGCCTGTTATATAGAATTAAGGTAGAAGTTAGAGTAGTTTTTAATATAATTTAGTTAGTTATTACTGTTAGCGAAAGCCTATATTATATATTAAAAGTTATCTAGTCTAATTATTAGACGCTAATATAAAATTAAGATTATAGATATAATTAAAGATTTTTAAACTTTATATAGTATTTATAGGAAGGAGAAAAAGCTACTACGCTAGTAATTTTAAACGCGTTATACGGCCTATAGTTCTACTTAAAATAATAATAATTTATAGATACTTTATTACTATTTTATAGTTATTACGCCGCCGTTATTATAGCTACTACCTAATAAGTTATCTATTAAGTTATTACTTTACTAGCTATAAAATTTAAAAAATTTTATATTTAATAGGCTTTAGGTTATAGTGTTATTATTTTTACCTACCTTTATATTAAGTAAGGACGTAGTGTACACTAAGTCGATACAGCTCCTACAGATAAATGTAAAAAAATAAATTATTTAATTAATAATACTACTTACTATATACTATAAAAAATATATATATATAAAATATAATATATAATCTAAAATAAGTAATAGTAACATTATAATTATAGCTAGTACTAATATATTATAATTTAAAAATTTTATACTATAATTAAGGCAACTAATATTTAGAAGTATTTTATTTATTTAAAATATATTAAATATTGAGTACCCGCACGAGATCCGGGCCACCTCCTGGTAGCCAGAAATTGGATGATAGTGACGAAATCGAGTACCACTTGGAAAATGCAAGCACATTTTCCAAACACAACGGCACGAACTACGACACGGAGGGCAACTTATTGGGCGCAAGCAATGCCACTGTCATGGCTGGAAAGAACGAATCGCAAGAACGCATCATCGATCCCAAGCGCACCATCATGGTTACAAAAGACGTCAGCATACAGAGTGTGTCGCAATAATGCTCGAGCAGCAAAATGCGCGCTATTGTACACTGTTTTTCACAAAAAGTTTGGATTCTAGGAGTTATATTACGCTTACTCCGATCGGGGATGGGTTCCTCAGCACCTAGCGCTGGACTGAAAATCTTTGACTTGGCTTTCGTGCGGGGTGGCAGATCTAGGGGCCGCGGGAAGGTTAACCAAGTGGGAAGGTAGCTATTGACCCTTGTCGCTGGGACGAGGATGCAACGGGTCTCGTAGTAAATAATTTTCCTATAATTGCTCCTTAAGGAGGAACGACGAAAGGAGCTTATATATTAAAATTAATTAAGAGCGGCTAAACTTCGGGCCTAATTAAAATAAAAATAAAGTGCTACTATTAGTAAAATTTATTATATTTTTTATTTTCTATTAGCTAATAAAATATAATATAATATTATTTTTTTATATATTAATACGTCTAATAATATTACTGCGTAGTATTAGCTACTTATTAGCTATAAAACTTTAAAACTAATTTATTAGTTTTAGACTAATACTATTTAATATACTATTTATAAAAACTCTATTTTTTTTTAGTACTTTTATACATATAACTTATATATATACTAATAAATATATAAAGCGTAATAGGTTAAAATAACTAATATAATATCTTCTTTTCCTTTATTATAACTTTCTTTTTTAATATTATTGTTCTTAACGCCGCTTATAAGCCCTTTAAGTATAAATACTTTAATAGTTAATAATCCTAAAACAGTTATTTCTAAAGATATTATAAAAATATTAGACTAAATTTAGTAAAATATATTTTATATATTTTTAATACTATACTAATACTTTATAAAAGACTTTAGTCTATTTTTAATTATTTAGTTACTTTTAAACTGTATCTTTTTAGTTTTAAATAGATTAAACTACTAATAGACTATAACTATTATATTTTATATATTATTTTAAAGTACTATAGTATTATAGTATAATAGAAAAGGTAATTCTAAAAAAATATTTACTTTAAATTTTTAATATAGAATAGAGAGCTTACTTATTAAACTTTTAAACTTAAAATATAAATTAAATAAAAGCTTTATAACTCTAATTAAATAAATAAACTTAAAAAAAACTATATTTTCCAAAATAATTAATAATTAGTATTTAGATTATAATAAATATATTTTTATTAAAATTATATTTCTAGTTTTATAGTTATTATACAAGTTTTATTATAACCTCTAAAGGCGCTAAGACTAATACCTAAATTAATACTTAAACTAATACTTTTACGCGTTATATATATATTTATTATTTTAATTATTTTTTTATTTTAATTATTAATACAGTCGGTTAACGTAGTACTTATATTTATATAAAATATAATTAAATACTTAATCTATAAAATAATATATTTACTAATAGAAAACTAAAAAAATAGTATACTACAGGGGGGTAAATAAAAAAAAGACTAATTAAAAAAAGTACCTTTATTAAAGTTATATAACTTATTAATTAGTAAGCTTAAAAATACAAAAAAATACCGTTTTAAAGAGAAAGACTAGCCTATTTTATTTACTTACTTAGGGGCTGCTTATTAAGGGATTTAGAGATAAAAGAAAATTAGTAAATATAGAAAATTTTTAGAACCCTACTTTAGATTATTATAACTTTTTATTTAAGGTGTAAAATTTGCTTATATTTATATCTATAATAATAGAAACTAAGTTTTATTAGTATATTAAATATTTTTATATTTTTATATATTATTTATATAATTATATATAATAGTTAAATTTTTACAATTTTAATAATAAACTAGTAAATAATATATTACTAGTATTTAGTATAAAAGCTTTTAGCTTCTATAACTACTTTATAACAGTTAGGGAGTAATAAAATATAATTATTAATAGCCTTTTAAGGTATTTTATTCTACTTTTTTATTATAACTATTTTAAAGGCTTCTATACTATTTAAACTATTTCCTATACCTAAATTAGCCTTTTTATTTTTAATTAGTCCTAATTTTAATAAACTTTGTATATTTTTTATAGGGGCTAAATTAGGACTATAGGCTAGGTAAGAAAATAGTTTAATTTTATTATTTTTAAACTAAGTTAAAACGTCCTTAGATTTATAAATAGGAACGTTATCTTATTAAAATTACTAACCTAAATTAATATTAATATAAAATTTATAATTATAATATAATATAATAATATATATATATATATATTATTATATTAATAAAAAAAGGGCTAAAAAAAAGTTATAAAACTTACCCCCTTTTATTAAGGGTTTAACTTTAGGTATAAGGACTTTATTTATATAGTCCTTACTAGTATAAGAAGTAAAAGAATTAGGTGTTTTAATAAATACTAAATTACTTCTACCTCCTATCTAAATTGCACCCTAAACTTATAGGGTAAAATCTCGGCCTATAAAATAATTAATATAAATAATATTAAAAAACTAAAACTATAGCTTAAAAATAGATAAAAAGTTATATATTTTAATATTTTAAAAAGTTAAAATAACTTACTTTATAATTAGCTAACAGCCAGTTTTTTTTAAATTTTATATTTACTCCTTTTTTTATAAAACTCCTTTTTAGTTTTACACCTTTATATTGCTAACTTATTAGAAAATATTATTTTTCTAGTTTTATATTTTTACTATTTTTTAATTATTCTTTAGCGTATTTTAATCTTTTTTTAGTATTGTCTTTATTAATTATTAGTTTTTTTTTACTTATATTAATAGAGTAGCCCTCCTTCTTTAAAATTTTTTATAAATATCTTTTTAAAATATTTAGACTATTATCTATTAATAGTCTTTTATTTTCTTTTTTAGGGCTTCTAGTTAAGTCTCTATTAATAATTCTTTTATCTCTTTTAGTTACTTTAGAGACTCTACCCTTTTTAATCTTTTTTATATTATAATTATTATTCTCCTTCTTTTTAATTCTTTTATAGTATCATAAATACTTTATTAAGGCTTTTATAAAATAGGAGCAATTAAAGAAGAAGAATTATTTACTCTTAAAAAAAGTTTAACTTTAGATTTAAATTTTAAGAATTTTAGCTCTATTTTAAGGAAATAGGAGTTTAAGTTTATAAAAGTAAAAGATATTACTATATACTATAATATTAATAATATATCAAGTAACTATTAATTATATAAGCCTTAGTAATATTTTTATAATTAATATAATTTTATTATTAAATTACTAATCTACTTCGAAAATCTAGTCACGTGACCTACACTAGGCCTAAAAGGTTATAGTTAATATTTTAGTTAAATATATTTACTAACTAAAAAGTTATAGGAACCTAAAAAAGGGATTAAAAAAAGTGCTAAGTTTAGGTAATTTTAATTTATTATAGGTAATATAAATAACGTAACTAAAATCCTTATATAAATTACTAATATTTTCTCTTTAAAACGGTATTATTTAGGTATTTTTAGACTTAGTAATTAATTTTATATAAATTTTTAAAAAAGCTATATTTTTTAATTAGTCTTTTTTTTTTACCCCCCTGTAATTACTATAATAATATTTATTTATAGTTATAACTACTGTTTTTAAAATATTATATATTTATTAATATTCTAAATACACTTACGAACTATTTACTATACCATAGCCTACATAAAGATATATTTTTTATTACTTATTTATATTCTTATTATTTCTATATATATTAAATATTTTTACTTTTTTACTATTATAATAATTAAGTCCTATGCGTAGCTAATTTTATAAAAACTTTAATTTTTTACTTTTATTATTGCCTATATATAAGCTAACGCTAGATTATATAATTATAAAATCTTTTTATACTTTATTATAAAAAAAATATATTTAATCTCTACTAGATATATACTAGACTTAAAAGGTGTCTCTTTTAACTAATTTTAAATATTAAATAAAGTATTAGTCTTTATAACTATAAGATATAATAAAGAGTTATATAATAAAGAATTAGATAGTTATAAATTAAATAATAATTATTTTAATTTAAACGACTTTATAGTTATAAAAAGAAAGGTAAACTAATAAAAATTTTTAGTAAAACCCCCTATAAATAGAAATAGTATACACTACTTTTAGAAGTCTATATTACTATTTAATAAAAAGGTATATATTACGTAGTTTTATAAAACGCTAGATAAAATTTAGATAAATAAATATAAAATATATAACTAATATTAGTTCTATTTAAATATTTATAAGAGTAAGTATAAGAATTCTTAGTAGAATTATATTAAGAATTTTAGTTTAGGCTATATTTCTCTTTATAACGCTATTAATAATATAAATTCTAAAGCTATACTAGTATTTTTACCTCCCCTTACTAATATAAGGGAGTATTTAATTACTTATGTTTAAATTATAATAGAAGTCTATAGTTATTAAAAAGTTTAATATTACTATTAAAATTATATTTATAATTTCTTTATAAATACTACGTAAGTCTTTAATTAGTTATCTAGGCTTTTTTAAAATATTAAAATTTTTATTTTAAAGCTAGCCTCCGTTAATAGTAATAATCTAAAGTTAATTAATTACTAATTTAAAAAAAATTACTAGATTTATTACTTAGTCGTATAATAGTAGTTACGTTTTTTAGTTTTATATTATTATAATTATAGTAGTATATTAATAGATTTTATTATTATTAAAATGCTTCCTATTAACAGATTAGTTAAACAGTAATTAAAGATTATTTACTTAAATATAGAGAATAACTCTATAAAATTTAAAAATTAGACTAATACCTAAACTACTATTTAGACTAATATTTTATTTTATTATAATTTAGACTACGGTACTCTAAATAATAAGTTTTATAATAATTTAAATAAATTAAATAAGTTTCTATAAAACCTAAAACAATTATTATATAAAGAAGCTAACTAGACTCCTAAAAAATTTTAATTTTAAGCTAGTATATATATCTACCATTTATAATTTTAATCTTTTAGTTCTTAAATTTAAGTCTCTTTATAACTAAATCTAATTATATATATAGTAAATTTATCTTTTTATAGGTATAATTTATTAAACCCCTATTACTAAGTTTAAGTATATTATACAGTATTTTAGTTTTACCTTTTTATTTTTTTCCCTTATAGTTTTACTTATTATAATAAGTCTTATTTATAAGAGGTTAACTTTATTATTAAACTATATTATATAATATACTATATAAATAAGTAGTTTAGTTATTACTTATAATTTTACTATACTATTTTTAATTATATTATATATAAAGTCTCTATTATACGCGCTAAATTTTTAGCTTACTAAAATAATAATAGAAACGTAATAAGTATTAAGGATATTTAGATATAGTTTAATAGTCCTAACTAAAATATATTTTTAATTAATAAAATAGTTTAGATAGGAATAGGTCTTTAAAATATAAGACTATACTAGTAAATTAAAAAGGAAAAGTTAGAGCTAATAGTAAATATTACTATAATTTTAGCCTAATACTTTAATTAATACTTATTACGTACAGCTTTACTAATTTAAAAGTTTAATATTATTTATTACCTTTTTTAAACCTAATAACGTCTAGTATAATTTCTTTTATTTTATTTTTTATTTTTTAAACTAGTAGATTAGTATTTTTATAATTTATTAGTAGCTTACTTAGGATTTTATAAAAAATTATTTTTATATTATTATTTACTACTTTTATGCACGCTTTATTATATTTAAAAAATATATTATTACTCTACTATTAAATATTATAGATTTATAGAATTAATATAAGTAGTACGGCTATAATAGTATATATAACTATAGTCTATATTAAATTAGTAATACCCCTAATATAAATACTAAATTAGTAATACCCCTAATTTAAATATTAAATTAGGCCTATCTATAACTAAAATTAATATAAAATGCCTAGCCTAATATTAAACTAATATAATTTTCGCCCTATATTTTAAACCCCTCTATCCTAATACCGCTCTAATAGTTATTAATAATATAATACTCCTATCTCTTCTATATAATTAGATAACTTTTAATTATTAAGAGCTATTATTAATATTAATATAGTATTATATTTACTTTTATATTACTTTTTATTATTTTTAAAAGAATAAGTATACTAAAAAACTAGTTTGTTAATTCCGTATACTATAATCTATATAAATAAAGCCTACGTTTAAAATATTTTTTAGTAATAGGTATAAGTAATTTAAGTTACAGGGGGGTAACATTGAAAAAGGGTTAATTAAAAAAGTTACCTTTTTAAAATAATATAACTATTTAGTTATAAGGCCTAAAAATATAAAAAAAAAATACTATATTAAAGAGAAAGATAAGTATATTCTATTTATACTATTAGCGGCTGCTTAGCAAGCCCCTAAGGGGAAATTAATATTTTGTAAACATAAAGAATTTTTAGAACTATAATTTAGACTATTATAACTTTTTATTTAAGGTATAAAATTGGCTACTGTTTATATATATTATAATAGTATCTATAATATATAAGTAGATAAAATATTTTTATACATTTATATATTAAGTATATAATTATATATTAATAACACTTTTTTAAATTTTTAAAAATAAACTAGTAAATTATATATTACTAGTAAATAGTAGAGTATCTTTATAATTCTATAACATTCCTATAACAGCTAGGGAGTAATAAAATATAATTATTAATTACCTATTATAGTATTTTATTCTACTTATTAAAAATAGTTCTTTTAATAGCCTCTATTCTATCTAAACCTAATTTTATACCTAAACTAGCCTTTTTATTTTTATTTAGCGTAGATTCTAAATATTTTTAAATATTTTTTATATAGACTAACTCCGTGTTATAGGCTAGATAAAAAAAAAATACTTAAATTATAGAAAAACTAGTTTAAAACGTTAATTATTTTATAAATAAGGACGTTATCTTATTATAATTACTAATATAAATTAATATTAATATAATATTTATAATTATAATATAATATAATAATATTCCCTCTTCTAGGGTTATTGCCGTAATATTACGTAATCTTAGGCTAGCTATTTAAACTTCTACTATATTACGTAATCGACTAACTTTTAATAAGCTTTTTATATAGTAACTATAATAACTTTTCTATTAGTGTTAATAACCTGCAACCTTTTTAACGGTAATTAAAATATTAAAATATAGTATAGTGCTTCCTATAAAATCTCTTAATCTTCTTATAATAATTATTAACTTTTTAATAGTAAGCTTTTACAACTACCTTACAGCGCTATAGAGTACCCTTTTTTTACTACCTACTACCTATTTTACTTCTACGCGTACGCATATTCCTACGCCTAAATAATTTTAACTATTTTAATAAGTTTTTTTTACTAAAGCTTCGCTTCATTTACTACTTTAAAAAAGTTTTTTTTTTTTATTATTAAGTTACTATTACTACTACCGCCGCTGTTCTCTATTTTAAATAAAAAAGTTTTACTTTTTTTACGCTATTATACTATAAAATCTATTATATTATTATATAATTTAAAATAGACTTTAACGTCTTTATAGGTATTATTAAGATTAAAGATTACGTCTATTTTAAATAAAAAAAGGCGCGTTAGAATTAAATCGGAATTAAAGATATTAACTAAAAGATCTAGTCTATTAAGTAAGCTAGTCTTTTATATAGCGTTAAGGTAGAAGTTAAAGCAGTTCTTAATATAACCTAATTAGTTATTACTATTAGTAAAAGCCTATACTATATACTAGGGGTTATTCGGTCTAATTATTAGATACTAGTATAAAATTAAGGTTATAGATATAATAAAGATTTCTAAACTTTAAGTATATAGTATTTATAAAAAGGAGAGAAAGCTATTATATTTACTATTTTAAACGCGCTGTGTACAGTTTATAGTTTTACTTATAGTTTTACTTAAGATAATAATCTATAAATACTCTATTACTATTTTATAGTTATTACTCTACTGTTATTATAGCTGCTATCTAATAAATTATTTATTAAGTTATCGCTTTACTAGCTGTAAAATTTAAAAAATTCTATATTTAATAGACTCTAGGTTATAGCGCCTTTATTTTTACTTACTTTTATATTAAGTAAGGACGTAGCGTATACTAAGTCGATATAGCTTCTACAGATAAACGTAAAGAAATAATATAATAATATAATAATATATATATATATTATTATATTAAAAAAAGAACTGAAAAATCTATTAGATTACTTATCCCTATTTATCTTTAGTTTAACTTTAGATATAGGAACTTTTTTTATATAGTCTTTATTAGTAAAAGAAATAAATAAATTTGGTATTTTAGTAAATACTAAATTACTTCTACCTTCTAACTAAATATTATTCTAAAGTTAAATAATTAAACTATAACTAATAAAATAATTAATATAACTAATATTAAAAATATAAAACTATACCGTTAGAATATATTAAAAGTAGTATATATTTATATATTAAAATATTAAAATAACTTACTTTTTAATTAAGTAATAGCTAGTGCTACTTTTAAGTGTATTATTACCTCTTTTTTTATAATACTTCTTTCTAATCTCTTTTCTTTATATTACTAACTTCGTACAATATAGTGTTTCTTTAAAATTTATAATTTTAAGATTTTTTATATTATTTTTTAGGGTATATTAATCGTTTTTTTAGCATTTTCTTTATAAATTATTAGTTTTTATATTTATATTAATATTATAAGTCTTATAGATTAAAATCGATTTTTAAGGATATTTTTCAGATATTTAGACTATATTCTAATAATATCCTTTTATTTTCCTATTTAGGACTTTTACTTAAGTCTTTATTAATAATTCTTTTTTCTATTTATTCTATATTAGGAATCCTATCTCTTTTAACTTTATTTACATTATTATTTATATTATTTTATTTTTAATATATTTTATAGTATTATAAATACTATTATTAGTACTTTTTAAAGTAAAAATAATTATAAAAATAAGAGTATTTGCTTGTAGAAAAAGATTAATATTAAATTTAAATTTTATTAAATATAGCGCTATATTAAAGTAATAGGAGTATAGATTTATAAAATTAAAAAGATATTATTATATACTATATTATTAGTAACATATTACGTCATTAGTAATTATATAAGTAAGAACTAAATTTTTACTAATTATATAAATTTATTATAATATAATAGATTTTTATTAAGACTGAGATTACGTAACCTACGCTAGTACTAGAATAGTATAGCTAATATTTTAGTTAAATATATTCACTAACTAACAAGTTATACCAATCTAAAAAAGAGACTAAAAAAATTATTATATTTAGGTAATTTTAGTTTATTACGTATATTATATAAGTAGTAACTAAAATACCTATAAAAATTACTTTTACTTTCTCTTTAAAACCTGTAATTTACATATTTTTAAACTTAGTAATTAATTTTATATTAACTTTTAAAAATTATAACTTTTTAGATTAACCCTTTTTTAATGTCACCCCCCTGTAGTATATAACTACCTACGCCTAAATTCCTACTATTTAATTTTAATATTAGGCTAGCGGGCTAATACTAATATTTAGATTTATACTAGTATAGTAGAAGTATTATAATATATTAGTATTTATACTTTTAAACCTAAAGAGAAGACTTTACTATATAAAAATTTAGTTAGTTTAGTTTTATTTTATATTAGTAACAACTACGCGCTTATTTTATATATTTTAAAACTTTTATATAAAACTACTAGTAAATAAAATTATTTTATTTAAAACGTCTTATATATACTATTTAAATTATCTCTTATTTACTTATTACGTATTATTATTATAGTTAATTATTATCTAAAGTTAACTTAATTAATAGTCTCTTTTTTAATTAATCCTAGCCTATTCTAAATAATAGACTTAATAATATAGATATACTATTCTAATTAAATTATATATTATTATAAAAATATAAAGATTGCACAGCTACTAAAAAGGTAATATTTTATATTAACTTTTTTTTTATTTTAATTTTATAAAGCGGGTTGCTATATAGCACTCTTAAATAAAATTAAAAATTTTAGTATACTTTCTTACATACTTACTAATAACTAATCCTATTTAATTTTATAAGATTAAATTTATACTTTACTATCTATTTCGTAATTTTAGTAATATATAAGTTATTTTTAGTATTATATTTTAGACTAATACTAAGGCCTATATATTTTACTAATAGTATTATATATTATATAAAGAGAGGTAAAGTGTAGCGTCGAGACACTAGTCTAAAAAAGGTATAGGCTAAAAAAAGTTATTCTCCTGGATACAGTTATAAAAGTATTATATATATCTTATTAGTAATTACTATAGGGAAAAGGTTAAGAATATTAAACTAAAAAATTCTAATCTGAAGAAAGTACTTATAAAAATTTTTTTTTAAACTTAATAAGTTTACTGCGCGCAGCCTAGCCTTAAATAAATAGTTAGTTAATAGTAATACTTTAAAATTCTAACTAATTAATTGTACTAAAGACTAAAGTACTAATAAATATATTAATTTATATAATCTTAATAGTACTATATACTAGAAAAAATATATTTAAAAGTATTTAGTAGTTATAAAAACTAATACTAATATTAATACTTTAGTAAAAAGGGAAAGACTTTTTTTTAATAAGTAAAAACTTTTGTTTAATATAGTTATTAACTACTTTAAAGCTATGTTAGCTAGATATATCCCTTTTTAATTATTTATTAATCTAAATCATAAAACTAGCACTAAAAAAACCTATATTATTAAATTAATATTTATATAACTTAAACTATTAGGTTAAAAGACTAATATTTTTTTATTAATTATATAATTTACTGCTACTAGTATTATTATATTTCTTATTAATAGTTATACTATTAATAATTTTATTTAAATACTAGTTATATATAAGGACGAGCCTATAGAGCTTCTTAGTAGTATTATATTATAATAGTTTTAGGCTACTTTAATATTAATTTAGTATATTATTATTAATAAAAAGTCTATAGTTAGTTTTAATCTACTTACTTCAATTAGTACTTATTTAAAAAAAATTTAACTTTAGTTAGCCTATTAACTATTTACTAGTTTTAATATTATTCTTTTTAGAGACTTTTACTAGCTGTTACTAGTTAAAAGGTTACCTCTTTATAATACCTTTTTTTTATAAAATAACATCTATAGCCGTATATAATAGTTATATAGATAGTTTACTAAAACTATTATCTTAAAGATTATATAATAGTAATAAAATAATATAAAAATTTTATTTTATAATACTCTTTTTTATTTTATAAATAATAAGAGCACTTATACTATAGTAATTAAAAACTTTTTTAAATAAAATATATATTTATACTTTTTTTATCTAAACTTAGTATATTAAGGGGTATATTTAGTCTCTATCTATACTAAAAAAAGGTATATTAAATAAACTATAACTAATTTTAAAACTAATACTAGTCTATATTCGTCTATAACGCTAAGTATAATAAACTATTTTACGCCTCTATACTAGTTAAAAAAACTAAAAATTTAGAAAACTAGTTTTTACTTTTTATTAGTACCTAAATAATATTTTTTATTAATATATAGACTAAACACGGTTTTGTAAATAAAGTAATTAAAAAGATTATTAATATAATTTAGTTATTAACTATATAGAATTATATTATAATTTTACTATTAGTTATTTTTACTATATTTAAATAGTATACTAAAATAGGACTTTATAATACTAAATTTAAGACTATAGTAATCTCTATATTATTAATTTTATAAATTTATTTATAATAGGGTAATAGTAACTTATATCTAATTTTTATTTTACTTCGCTTAAGCTATTACTATTTATAAATTTTAAGGACTTAGTTTCTATTCTATAAAAATTTTTATAACTAAGAAAAGAAAATTTTATAGTTAAGCTATTATACGCAGCTCTTTTACGTATATATAATTTATATAGTTTAGTATTTAATATACTATTTTCTTATTAGAGATTAAAGTTAAAAAAAAGAAAAATATTTAGACTAGATAAAAGAATAAAAAAATAACTTAATTACTAACTATCTAAAATACTTTATATCTATTGCCTTTTAAGGAGGTTATATTTATACTTTTCTTTTAACTAATACTTAAAACTAATATTTAAAACTAATATTAAAGGCTAATACTTAAAGCTAGTACTATATTTTTATATTTTTATATTTTTATTCCTTTATAGTACCTATAGAGAAACGCTAACTAAAAAATAACTTTTAATATTTTATATATAATAGGGTATAAATAGAATTTATTTATTTCTTTACTAAAGGAGAGAGCTAAGTTTAATATTTTTTAGGGCTACTAGTTACATATTCTTAATAAAGTATATTATACTTAGTATTCTTATTATTTTATTCTAATAGTAAAGATTTAAGAGAAAGTATTTATTTTTATTCTCTATTAGTAGGTCCTAATACTAATACTAATATTTTACTTATAGTATAGATATTAGATAATAGGCTAAGTATAGTTTTAGTAGTTTAGTTTATATAATTAAAAAAGTAAATATATCTAATATATAGTAGTTATACTTTAATAAATAATAATATCTTATAGTATAATAGTTTAAAAAATTACTATAACTAAGTTAGCAGTTATATATTAAACTAAGTATAATTTTTTTTTTAGTAGAGAATAGGCGCTAAAATAGTAGAATAGAAAGGCTACTATAGTTATTAGTATAAAAATAATAGGTACTTATTAATTCTATATAGTAAATAATAGTTTACTATATATATAAATTAAAATAGCCTACTCTATTTATTAGAATTTACTTACTTATAGTAGTATATTCTACTTTTAGCTAAACTTTTACTTATATTCTTCTAAGGCTAGATTAGTATTTAAGACTAACTATTAGATATAACTCTATAAGGTATTAGTCTAGTATTAGTCTAGTATATATTTATATATATACCTTAAAGTTAACGTAGCTAATTTTATACTATAGTATACTTATAGTCTCTTTTAAAAGTTACTACTTTAAATTTACCTATTTATAGATTTTATAATAGTATTAAAGCTCTTTATATAATAAACTAATAAATATTATTTTTTTAGCTATATAAATCGCCTTATCTACTTTAATTGTATTTTACTTCTATTTATTATTATTAATAATTATAGCCTTTTCTTTATTATTATTAATATTTATAGTATTTTCCTTTTTATTATTTTTTATATTTACTATAGTACTAATACTAATACTAACTCTAGTATTACTAGAGCTTATATTATTTTAGCTTATAGTATAAATTGTCGAATTAGTTACTATATTAAAAAATATACTAAAATATAGGAAAGTACTATATATAGAGGGGGATAAAGTTAGAACAGGGTACTTAAAAAAGATACCTTTTTTAAAAATTTATATAAAATTAATTAATAAGCTTAAAAATACGTAAATAATACCGTTTTAAAGAGAAAGCAATAGGGATTTATATAAGAATTTTAGTTACGTTATATTTATTACCTATAATATATTAAAATTACCTAAATATAGTAATTGTTAAAATCTATTTTTTAGAGTCTTACAACGTTTTAGTTAGTAAATATATTTAACTAAAATTTTAACTATACCTTTTTAGGTCTAGTATAGGTCAAGTAATTAGATTTTCGAAGTATATTAGTAATCTAATAATAAAATTATATTAATTATAAAAATAATGCTAAGGCTTATATAATTACTAATTACGTAATATATTACTAATATTATAATATATAGTAATTTCTTTTAGATTTTATAAACTTAAACTTCTATTTTTTTAAAATGGTGCCAAATTGTTTAAAACTTAAATAAAGTTAACTTACTTTTAAAAGTAAATACTCCTATTTCTATAATTATTTTTACTTTAAAAAAGCCTAAAAAGACTATTTATAATACTATTTAATATATTAAAAATAAAAAAAAAAGATTATAATATAAATAAGATTAAAGAAGGCTAAGTTAGAAAGTTAACTCTAAGAAATAAGAGAGTTATTAATAGAGACTTAACTAGAAGTCCTTAAAAAGAAAATAAAAGACTATTAATAAAAAATAGTCTAAATATTACAAAAAGGACTTTATAAAACGTTTTAAAAAAGAAAGAGTATTCTATTAATATAAGTACTAAAAAGCCTCTTATTAATAAAGAAAACGCTAAAAAAATATTAAAATCGCTAAAGAAAAAATAAAAAATATACAAAATATAAATTTAAAAAGATTATATTATCTAATAAGTTAGAAATACAAAGGGATAAAGCTAAAAGGGAATACTATAGAAAAAGAAGTAATAATAGAGTTAGAAAAGAATTCGTTGCTAGCTAATTATAAAGTAAGTTATTTTAATTTTTTAAAACCTTAAAATATATAACTTTTTATGTATTTTTATGTTATAGTTTTAGTTATTTAATATTAATTATATTAATTATTTTATAGGCCGAGACCTTACCTTATACGTTTAGGATACAATTTATGTTAAAAGTAGAAGTAATTTAGTATTTATTAAAATACTTAATTTTTTTACTTCTTATACTAGTAAGAACTATATAAATAAAGTCCTTATACCTGAGGGTAAACCCTTAATAAAAAGGGGTAAGTTATATAACCTTTTTTTACCTCTTTTTTTATTAATATAATAATATATATATATATATTATTCTAATATATTATAATTATAAACTTTATATTAATATTAATTTAGGTTAGTAATTTTAACAAGACAACGACACTATTTATAAAACTAAGGACGTTTTAACTCAGTTTAAAAACAACAAAATTAAACTATTTTTTTACTTAGCCTATAGCCCTAACCTAGCCCCTAAAAAAATGTATAGAGTTTATTAAAATTAGGGCTAATTAAAAATAAAAAGGCTAATATAGGTATAAGAAATAGTTTAAATAGTATAGAGGCCTTTAAAAGAGCTACTATAGAGGAGTAGTATAAAATACCTTAAAAAGCTATTAATAATTATATTTTATTACTTCCTAACTGTTATAAGATAGTTATAGAAACTAAAGGGTACTATACTAAATACTAGTAATTTATTATTTACTAGTTTATTATTAAAAATATAAAACAGTAACTTTTATATATAATTATTTAATTAATATATAAATATATAAAACTATTTAATATACTAATATAAATTAGTATTTATTATTATATATATAAAAATAAGTAAATTTTGCGCCTTAAATAAAAAGTTATAATACACTAAAGTAGGACTTTTAAAATTTTCTATATTTACTAATGTTTTTTTACTCCTAAACCCTTTAGTAAGCAGCCCGTACCAGGGTGAATAGAATCCACTAGTCTTTCCCTTTAAAATACTATTTTTCTTGTATTTTTTAGCTTACTAATTATAAAGTTATATTATTTTAAAAAAGGTATCTTTTTTAAGTACTCTTTTTTAACTTCACCCCTCTGTAAGAGATATATTATTTATTACTAAGAATACTATACTAGTAAAAACTAGTATATTACTAAATACTACTTTAGTATATTATATATAATTTATTATTTTTTTAGTAGTTCTTTAAGTAGTATTTATAATATATTATTTTTAATTACTTTTTAGGCTATAGCTTTTTATTGCTAGATTAGTTACTATACGTATTTAATAACTATTAGTATTTAAAATTATAACTAATACTTAGACTAATATTTATTTTTTTACTATAATTATATTATTAGCTTATATATATAACTATTTTTTTACTTATTTCTTTATTACTAAATTATACTATTAAGAATTGGTTACGCCACTATAAGTAACTTATAAATATATTCGTTTTATTACGCTTTTTAGTTAACTATTTTATTATAATTCTACTCTAATATTTTACTAAAGAGTTTTTATTTTACTATAGTATTCTTTTTAAAATATTTATTAAATAAATATTTATTATCTACGTAATATTTTTTTAACTTTTTAATATTTAATATTTTATATTTTAAAGAGGGTCGCCAATACTTATAAGGTATTAGTATTTATAAAAAAGTATAGTAAAGTATAAATTGTAAAGTAGTAATACTGTAGTAAGAAGCTAAAAAAGTATAGCTATAAGGGTAAGAGACTACTATTATTAGTTAGTATTATTTATAGATTTATATGTATAAATATATTACGTATAATTTATTATATAATTACCTAAAATTATTTTTTTAATAAACTACTTTTATTTTATAGTTTATATATTTTTATTTAGTTACTGCGTAGTTATAATATTAAGTAGTCTAAATAGTATATTATTAGCTAAGTATAAAATATATTTAATACCTAGACTAATATATACATTAAGTATATTATTCGTATATACAACTATTACTCTAATTTTTACTTTAGTAAAAACGTATAATTACGTATTTATATATAGACTTAAACGCGTTTATATACTTATTAAATTATTTAAAATAGTATAGCTAATTAATTAGTAGGTAAACTTAAGTATTATAAATTATTTTATATTTACTATATATATATAACTGTAGAGTAACTAATATTAAACTAATATTAGTTTTTACGTATATATTATAGTTATACTATTTATTTTATACCCGTTAATTACTTTTATTTTTATATAGTTATTTTATTATAGTTATAAACGCTGGTTATACTTCGTAATAATAAATAAAAACTACTCTACTTTACTCTCTCCCTTTATACTTTACTTTTATTTTATTTTATTTTTTTACTCTTTATATTATATAGCTGCTGTTTTATTAAAATATATACTCTAATAATAATTATTACTACTTTAAATTTGCCTATATATAGTCTATAATAGCTGTAATATAGCGCGTACTAAAAGAAATACGCTTTAGTTAAATTACTATTTTAACTTTTATATTAAAAGTAGTAAGAGCAGCAAATTTCTATTTATAAGTATAATAAAGTCACCTTATAGTAAGTAAAGTATTAGTTTAAGTATTAGTTACTTACTAATATTAAATAAAAAGTTCTAATCCCTATAATACAGAGCTATCTAGTTTATAATAATTTTAATTTATAAAGTTAAAAGCGTATACCTAATGTTATAATAAAAGTTAATAAGTCTTATTAGTATAAGCTAGGTAGTAAGTATTAGTTTAGTATTAGTTTAGTATTATACTTACTTATTCTTTAGTCCGAATACTTTAAAAATTAAATATTATTAATAATTTATTAGTTTCTTAATATATATTATACTATTATAATAGCTAGTTTAATACTAGATATACGCTTTTAATAAAGTATAATTAAAATACTATAAACTACTACTAAATCCTGCCTTATTAATTTCTTTAAATATAGGTATTAGTATAGTATTAGTCTTTATTAATATAAGTTAATATTTATAAATATAAATATAGCTGCTCTTTACGCTAAGCATATTACTATTTAATAGAAAAACGTTTAGCTTATATACTATATAGCGTTAGCTATACTTAGTAATAAGTATATATTTTCTTAGTACTATTAATATCTATATAAGTCTTTAGATAGTTTTTCTAGTTTTAATATTTTTTTAAGTATAGACTATAGTAAAAAACAGCTTATATAAGTAAATAAGGAGTTAGTAAGGGCTACGCCTAAGTCTAAACCTATACTTAATATATAATTATTATATAAAAATTTTATACTAAGTACTAATGGGCTAAGTAGTAAAAATAATAATAATTTAAAAAGTAATAATAGGTTAATTATAGTTACTATATTAATTACTTTAAATACTAATTTATGATTATAATAAAGGAATATTTTAGCTATTTTATTTAATAATACTTTTAAGTTTTAGTGGTCTAAAACCTCTAAACTAAAAAAGGCTTCTAAGAACAATAAAAAGAAGAAGAAGATAATACCTAAAAGTAATTAGTATAGTAGTATATATCTACCTAATACTACTTAAATAGTATTATAGTTTATTTAGTCTTTTTTTTTTTACTTTAGTTCTAATTCTATCTAAAATATGTATATTAATTATTTAACTTAAAAAAAGGGTTAGAAAAAATTATATTATAATTACTTTCTAATATTTTTAAAACTAAAGATAATTTTACTATAAGTAAAAATAAAATAGTATAGTAACTATTTAATTTTTAATTTTTTTAATTATTTAATATCGTCTATTAAGAATGTGATATTAAAAATTTAAATATACTTTTTAAAAGCTTTTTTAACACTACTTAGTAAGATTCTAATTTAAATACTATTTAGTAAATTTTTAACGTAAATACTATTAAAAAGAATTTACTTCTAAAATATTTTAATAAAAATATTTATATAAGTTTAGAAGTACTAAAAAACTATAGCGTTAATAGTTTTATTTTTTCTTTATTTTTAACTACTTTTTTTTTAAATCCCTAACTATTTTTTTAGGACAGCCTATAGACGTTACTTAGTAAAATAAAAATAATAATACTTAAAATAATAATTAGTAGTAAGAGTAGAAGTAACTCTCTTAATAATAAAATAGTAAAAATAGTTAACTTTCCCTTAACTTTCTTACGTATAATTAATAGTAATAGTAAAAATAGTCTTTTAAATAGTAAAAAAAAAAAATTTATTAGCTTTTACCTAATCTATCTATAAGTATTAAATAAAATAATACTCTTACTACTATAATAGTTAGTATTAGTCTAGTATTAGTTTAGTATTAGTCTAGTACTAGTCTAATATTAGTCCTTTTAGTATACTAACTTATTTTAGCTAGTAAACTAAACTAGCTAGTTATTTTTAGTATACCTATACTATTATACTAGCTATTACGCTATAAATAATAAACTAATATTAGCTTACGTTAATTACTAATTTATATATAAAATATAGTAAGTATATTTTTTAACTAAAATAAATAATATTTTTTACCGTTCTTATACACTTTTATTTTTTTAACTATATCTAGGTAGACAACTTTTTTTAGCCTATACCTTTTTTGGACTAGTGTCTCGGCACTATATTTTACCTCTCTTTACAAGATATTTACTGCTAGTCTAGACTTAGTTTAAAAGTTATAGGCAGTTATTATAATTTATACATAGGTTATACTTAATTTATTAAGCTTTTTATCGTTATAGGCTTTTATATTCTTTTTATCTATTAATAAGCACTACGTATAATCCTTTATAGATTTTTATATATAGCTTACTAGGGATTTTTACCTATTTAATAATAAGTAGATTCTACTTTTTAAAAATAGAATACTATTTATAAATTTTATATTACTATCTAATCTCCTTAAGAAGTAGTTTAATCCTTTTACTTAAATTAGTAATGTATTTTAATCTATATAGTAACTTTATTATTTATATTTTTTATAGTAATTATAAATTATAGTAAGTTATTATTTTAAAAAAATTTTACTCTCCTAAAATATTAATATATACTTATTTCTTTTTTATTATTATTATACAATATAATAAATTTTATAAATTTTTTATAAGATATTATTTATAGTTTTTTTTTTTTTAACAAAGAGCTTTTTAATTCTAAATAAATTATTTTATACTAGAAATTTTATTATAATTAATTAGTTATTTATTAATATTAAATTTAATATTAAATAGTAGTATAGTAACTATATTAGTATATAAAGTCTAATTTTTAATTTAAAATAGTTATTAAAATTTTCTATAACTTTATTAATATACTTATAAAAAATATTTTTAATTTATTTCTTTTTACGTTATTTTAAGAAGTTTCAAAATGAATAATGTATTACTATAAGGTTTATAAAGCTATTTATTTATATATTACTTTTTTAAATACTCTAGTAACATAAGTATACTTAAAATTATTATTATTATTATTAAATATACTAATTATAAAAATAAAATAGAGAATATAAACAAATTAATAATAAAACATAAAAAATTTCTAATTATAGTAGAGTAGTCTTTATATATTTATTATTATTAATTATAGTTTATACTTTTAAATAATAATTATAATACTATTATATTAAATATATTAATTTTTACTAAAATAGTTACTTTAAGTATATATATTTATACTATCTTAAAAGGACTTTATAATAAATAATTATATAATTATAATTTTTTTAGTAGATTAAGTATAAATATATATATATAGTTTTAATTTTTTACATTCTCTTATAGTTACTACTATAGTTACTATTACTATAGTTTTTATTTAATTTTTATAGACTTATATATATATATATATATATAGTATAATAAGAGTGGTTTTATATATATATAAATATATATAATAGTATATATTACCCCTGGATCGAGGTCTAGGCATACTTTTTACTTTTCGATAATAGTATATATAATAATTAATACTTAAAATATATAAAAAAATAATTAATTAAAGAGATACTTATTGTATAAGTATAAAATAATAATTATATAAAAAATTTATTTATTAATTATTAGTAACAATTATAAAATAATAATAATAGTGTATATAATTTATTATATATTTATATATTAATTAAGTAAAAAATATAGTTATAGTAGTTCCAGACGACTATAAGGAGTTTAAAAAAGAAGAAGTATATATATATCTTTATTTTAATTAACTATAATTTATAATAATATATTAAAATAGATAAAATAATAATATATTATTATAGTAAGTTTTTAGAAATATATATATTTATATATTAATTAAACAAATAGTGTCGCTATAGTAACTCAGGGCAACCGAAACAGTTTGTAAAAAAGAAGAAGTATATATATACCTTTATAAATATATAATAAAGGTATACACATACTCCTCCTTTTTTAAAACCCCTTTTAGTCGCCTACACAGCCACCACAGCCACACTATTTATTCGATTAATATATAAATATATAAATATATATTTATATAAAAATTAAGTGTAACGTATAGCTATAACATATTTAATATATCGTTCAAATAAAATTATGGTGAGTTAATCTAGTATAAATATTATATTTAAAGAAATCTATTAGTAATAGTAATTACTATTACTTATATATTATTAGTTTTTATTATTTATAGTTTAGTTAATCGTTTATTAAATAAATAAAATACTGAATATATATATTTATATACTAATTAAACAAGTAGTGTAGGTGTAGTAGCTCGGGGCGAATAAAATACTTACTATTATAAAATTTTTTTATACTCTTTTTCTAATTATTATATTTATTTTATTAGATAATATCCATTTAGTAGTATATAATACATTTTTTAATATTACTAAATATTTAATATATAATAAAATTTATAAATGTTTTAAAATTAGTATCTATTAATACTAAAAATTTATAGATAATATAGTAAACAAAATTATAATATTATTAATAATAAAAATAATATAATTTAAAAATTTAAAAAGTAAGAGTACTAGTTTAGATAAAGTTAATATTAGTAATAAGAATAATAATACTAAATAAAAAGTGTAGAACTATATTAACTTTAAAAAAAATTATATTAATATTATATATATATAAGAAATATGTAGTTCAAAATATATAGTATATCTATATAAAATAATAGTAGAGATAGTACTAGGTAAAATAAATATATTATAAAAGTAATAGTAATAGTAATAAATAAACTTTATTATATAAAAAGAAATAAAGTTTAGTATTAAGACGCTAGTCTAAAAATAATATAAGCTAAAAAAAAACTTATTTCTCTTAATATAGGTAAAAAAAGTAAGTATATATAAAAATTATAAAAACTATTTTTATTTTAGGTTAGAAGAGAACTTAGACTTATAAGTTTAATATATAACTTAATATATAACTTAACGCATAGCTTAACGTATAGCTTAATATATAGCTTAATATATAACTTAATATATAGCTTAGCGTATAGCTAAGTATACTAAAGTTTAGTATACTATAGGGCTATAGTTGCCTTTATTTATTTTTTAGGCTAGGTAGTACTATAGTACTTGTAACGCTATAATATATCTATTTTATTATATTATTATTAAAGGTATAAAATAGGAATTAGTATAGTACAGGGGTGTGTAAAAAGAAATAAAATTAAAAAAGTTATCTTTTTTAAAGTTATATAACTTTTTAATTAGTAAGCTAAAATATATAAAAAAAGTAGAAGTTTAAAGGAAAAACTAGTAGATTCTATTTACTTTATTAGTAGCTACTTACTACGGGGTTTAGGGATACAAACACATTAGTAAATATAAAAAAATATTAGAACCCTACTTTAAACTATTATAACTTTGTATCCAACGTATAAAATTAGTCTATTTTTATATATATAATAATACATACTATATTATATTAATATATAAATTATTTTTATATATTTATAGATTAGTTATATAATTATTAATAAAAGTTATATTATTAAAATATTAATAATAAACTAATTAATAATATATTACTAGTACTTAGTATAGTACCGCTAAGATTTTATAGATAGTTTATAATAGTTAGAGAGTAATAAACTGTAATTATTAATAAGTTTTTATAATTATATATTTTACTATTTAAAAATATCTTTTTAATAGTCTTTATACTTTTTAAACTTAATTCTTTATCTAAATTAGTTATTTTATTATTATTTAGCCTAGATTTTATATATTTTTATATATTTATTCTATAGGCTAATTGTGTGTTATAGGCTAAGTAAAAGAAGATATATATTTTAATTATTCTTACACCAGTTTAAATCGTTAGTTATTTTATAAATAAGAATATTCCCTTATTAAATTTTGTAACATAAATTAATTTTAATATAAATTTTATAATTATAGTATAATATAATAATATATCTATATTTATATTATAATATTAAAAAAAAGGAACGAACAAATTTATTAAGTTACTTTTTCTTTTTTATAAATAGTTTAAGTTTAGATATAAAAACGTTTTTTATAAAATTTTTATAAGTAACAGATATAGCTAAAGTAGAAATTTTAGTAAATACTAAATTACTTTTATTTTTTAAAAAATAGTATTCTAAATTTAGAATATTAAACCTTAATTAATAAAATAATTAATATAATTAATATTACAAGGGACTAATAGCGAAAAAGAATATTTAAATAAATAATCTTTTTTAAAAATTTATATACAATTAATTAGTAAACTAAAACATACGTAAATAATTAGGTTTTTAAAAAGAGGTTATAGAGATATATACTAGAATTTTAGTTAATATTTATTAATTACGAGTAATAAATTATAATTACCTGTATATAAGCAATCTTTTAACTACTATTTTAAATTCCTATAATATTTTAGTTACTATATATATTTAATTATAATTTTAAATATATCAGTTTAGCACTAGTATAGATTACGGAACTAGATTTTTAATTTACATTAGTAATCTAATAATAATATTATATTAATTATAAAAATTTAGCCTATACTTATATATTTAATACTTACGTAATATATTACTAATATTATACTATATAATTAAATCCTTTTAATTTTAGTAAGTTAGACTCCTATTGCTTTAATATAGCGTAAAATTTAATAAAACTTAACTTTTAATTTAATCTACTTTTAAAAGTAAATACCTTTATTTAAATAATTATTTATACTTTAAAAGAACTTAACTACCAACTACTATTATAACCTGTCGGTTACTTTTTTAACTTTAATTTTATATAAAATAGAGATTATATTTATTTCTATTACTTTTTACTTGGCCTATAAAGGTAGTGTAGGGTTTAATAATTATTAATATTTATTTATAATTATAAATCCTTCTTTACCTAAAAATAACTATAATACTAAGTACCTATATAGCTACTAGCCTATCTGTTTAGCCTACGCACCGAAGATAAAACTACACAAAAAAATACATATTATATTATTATATATAGGCCCCTTTAAAACTTTTAAATATTAACTATTTAGTATCTCTATAAAGGCTTTACTATTTCTTATCTATTACCCTTCGTCTGTTACCCTATAGACTCTAAGCTTTAAGCTTTAAGTTTAAGACGTCTTTACTATTACCTCTACTATTATTTTTATTACTTTTACTATTACCTTCGCTACTACTTTTACTTTTATTATATATTTTATACTAAGAAATACTTACTGTATCTATAAAATATTTATTTTACTTATTAACTCTACTATAAACTATATATTATATTTCTTTACTTTTTTTATTTTTACTATATCTCTATTTATTAAAGCCGCCGCCGTTAATACTATTAATCTAATATTTATAATTTTAACCGCTTCTTTTATTAATAATCTAATTAACTTATTAAACTAATACTTATTATTAAAAATAGTTATAATTTTATTTAAATTATAATTAACTTCTCTATTAGTATTAGCTACTTTTAAATAAATAAGGTACCTATACTAGTAACCGTTTACTAAAGTTATATCTCTATTACCCGTAAAGTAGAACGACACGATAAAAAAAGCTTAAATAACTATACTAGCCACCTTAAAATTAATTAAAATATATATCTCGTTATTGTTAGCGTTAATAAAAGGAGGATTACACTATATAGGAGCTAAATACTATTAGTAGTAAGTTTAGTATATACGCCGTAATATTTCTTTATACTTATAAAATATTATAGTAAGTATATTTCTTTTTAATAAATATTTAACTATATTAATTATAAGAATAAAGAAATATATAAGTAATAGTAGCTACTACTACTTATATATCCCTAAAAAAGAATACAGTTTTAGTACTAGATTTTTTAATTTAATATTTTTTAGGGGAGTGCACTAAGTACGCTAGCGTAGCGCTATTTTTTTTTTAATTTAGTCTTACCTAACTTTTTCGACACATTAAGTATTAAGGTATATATATACTCCTCTTTTTTTAAAACCTCTTTTAGTTAACCCGAGCCACTACAGCCACACTATTTATTGGATTAGTATATATATATATATATATATATATAAAAGAACTTAGAATAGTATTTATAATACTATATAATATATTAAAAATAAAAATAATAATAATAATAATATAAATAAAACTATTGGGGATAGAGTCCCTAAGAAAATTTAAAGAATAAAATAAATTATTATTAGAGACTTAATTAAAAGCTCTAAAAATAAAAATAAAAGAGTATAGTTAAAGAATATTCTAAATATTATAATAAAATCTTTAGAAAAGTATTTTAATAGAGAAGTGTTATAATATTAATATAAATAAAAAAAGCTCTAATAAAGAAAGAGAACGGTAAAAAAGTTATTAAAATATACTAAAGAAAATATTAAAAATATAAAAAATATAAATTTTAGAAAAAGTAATATTTTTTACAGGGGGGTAAAAAAAAGAAAAAGTAATTAAAAAAGATACTATGTTTAAAAAATTATATAAAATTAATTACTAAGCCTAAAAATACGTGAATTAGAACGTACTAAAGAGAAAATAATAGAGATTTATATTAGGATTTTACTTACGTCCTATTTATTACCTGTAATAAATTAAAATTACCTAAACATTAACAATTTTTAACCCCTTTTTTAGGTTCCTATAACTTTTTAGTTAGTAAATATATTTAACTAAAATTTTAACTATACCTTTTTAGGCGTAGTATAGGTCACGTGACTAGATTTTTAAAGTATATTAGTAATCTAATAATAAAATTATATTAATTATAAACATATTACTAAGGCTTATATAATTAATAATTACGTAATATATTATTAATATTATAGTATATAATAATATCTTTTAACTTTTATAAACTTAAACTCCTATTTCCTTAAAATAGAGCTAAAATTTTTAAAACTTAAATATAATATTAATTTACTTTTAAAAGTAAATAACTTTCCTACTTTAATTGCTACTAGTTTAAAAAAGTCTCCTACTACTATTTATTAGGCTAGAAGGCGTATTAAAAATAAAAATAAAAATAAAGAAAAGAATTATAATATAAAAAGAGTTTATAATAGAGGTATAAAAAAGGTAACTAAAAGCGATAAAAGAGTTATTAATAGAGACTAAACTAAAAGTCCTAAAAAGGATAATAAAAGTATACTACTAGATAATAATCTAGAGATTTTAAAAAGATAATTATAAAGAGTTTTAATAGAGGAGGGATATATAATTAATATAAATAAAAAAAAACTAATAATTAACAAAGAAAATACTAAAAAAAAAAAAAAAATTCGCTAAAGACAATATAAAAATATAAAAAATATAAATTTAAAAAAGATTATATTTTCTGATAAGTTAGTAATATAAAAGGGTAAAACTAAAAAGAAGTACTATAAAAAAAGAAGTAATAATAGAGTTAGAAGAGAACTGGCTATTAGCTAATTATAAAGTAAGTTATTTTAATTTTTTAAAACATTAAAATATATAACTTCTTATCTATTTTTAGGCTATAGTTTTAGTTTTTTAATATTAATTATATTAATTATTTTATAGGCCACGATCTTACCCTATATATTTAGAGTACAATTTAGGTAGGAGGTAGAAGTAATTTAGTATTTATTAAAACACCTAATTCTTCTACTTCTTATACTAGTAAGGACTATATAAATAAAGTCCTTATACCTGAAGTTAAACCAGTTATAAAAAGGGGTAAGTTTTATAAAGTTTTTTTACCCCTTTGTTTATTAATATAATATATATATATATATATTATATTATAATTATAATCTTTATATTAATATTAATTTAGGCTGGAAATTTCAACAAGACAACGTCCCTATTTATAAAATAATAAAGGTTTTAAACTAGTTTAAAAATAATAAAATTACTCTATTTCCTTACCTAGCCTATAGTCCTGATTTAGCCCCTATAGAAAATATATAAAATATATTAAAATCAGGACTAATTAAAAATAAAAAAGCTAATTTAGGGGTAGGATCTAGTTTAAAAAGTATAAACGCTTTTAAAAAAGCTACTATAGAGGAGTAGGATAAAATACCTTAAAAAATTATTAATAATTATATTTTATTACTCCCTAACTATTATAAGGCGGTTATAGAAACTAAAGGCTACTATACTAAGTATTAGTAATTTATTATTTACTAGTTTATTATTAAAAATGTGAACAAGTGACTTTTATATATAATTATATAAATAATATATAAATATATAAAAATATTTTATATACTTATATATTATAGGTACTATTATAATATATATAAAAATTAACAAATTTTATACCTTAAATAAAAAGTTATAATAGCCTAAAGTAGAACTCAAAATATTTTCTATATTTACTGATTTTTTTCCCCTAAACCTCTTAGTAAGCAGCCCCTAACTAGGTGATTATATTGCGCTAGTCTTTCTCTTTATAATAGTATTATTCCCGTATTTATAGGCCTTATAACTAAAGAGTTATATTATTTTAAAAATGGTAATTTTTTAATTTAGGTTTTTTAAATGTTACCCCCCTGTAATATTTACTTTATTAACCCTTTTATATTTTATAGCTATACTACTATTATAATAATAATTACTGTTCTAGTTTTAAATCTATTATAATTAAAGTTATTTTAATTATTTAGTAAAACTAAAAATTATTATTATTATTTATAAATATAGTTTAGTTAAGTATTTATAATAAAAATTTTTTTATAATTTTAAGAGTTGTTTATAATTATAATTATATAAGTTTATAATTCCCGCTCTTTAAATTATTACTATACTATTACGTAACTCTAAACTATATAATTAAACTTTTACTATATTCCGTAATTAATTAATTTTTAATAAGCTTCTGTTGTAGTAATTTTAATAACCTTTTTACTAGTACTAATAATTTATAACCTTTTTTAATAGTAATTAAAGTATTAAAATATAATATAATACTCTACGTAGAATATTTTTATATTTTTATAATAACTACTAATTATTCTAATAGTACACTCTTATATAACTATCTTATAGCGTTATAGTATATCTTTCTTTTACTATCTACTATCTATTTTAAAGTTTTACTTTTATACGTACGTATATCCCTATATTTAAATAATTTTAACTTTTTTTATAAATTCTTTTAATTAAAGCTTAGCTTTTTATACTGCTTTAAGGCAGTCTTTTTTTATTATTATTAAAATACTACTACTGCTACTACTACTAGTATTTTTTATCTTAATTAAGAAATTCTTATTTTTTTTTACGCTATTATAGTATAAAGTTTACTATATTATTATCGAAAAGTAAAAGTACGCGTAGACCTCGATCTAGGAGTATATTATATTATTATATAATTTAAAATTGACCTTAGCGTCTTTATAAGTATTATTAAGATTAAATATTATAAATATTTTAAATAAAAAGAGACGTATAATAATTAAATTAATATTAAAAAAATTAACTAAAAGATCTAGTTTATTAAATAGACTGGCCTCTTATACTATATAAAAATATAAGTTAGAGTAGTTTTTAATATAATTTAATTAGTTATTATTATTAGTAACAGTCTGTACTATATACTAAAGAGTATTTAGTAATTTAATTATTAAATACTATAATACTAACGTATAATTAATAAAGGAAATAAAAAATATAATTCTAATAATAATAATAAAAAATATTTTTAAATATATAATATTTATAAAAAAGAGAAAAAGTTACTATATTTACTATTTTAAATGCGTTATATATTAAACACAGTCTATAATTTTATATATAATAGATTATTTCTATTTTATAATTATTACTCCGCCGTCGTTGCCGTTATAGTCTAATAAGTATACTAGTTTAAATTATTACTCTACTAACTATAATATTTGAAAAATTTTATATTTACAGGGGGGTAATATAAAAAAAGAGTACTTAAACAAATATTAGTTTTTAAAAATTTAATAACTCTATAAGTATTATATATAAATATTTAAAACAAAGTTTATTTATAGAAAAAGTTAGTAAATATAGTATAATAAAGCCTAATTAGGCTTATAATATTAATAACTGTAGTTATATAATTTTAAACTTAGGACTTTTTTTTTTGTTAACTTTAGGTATTTATAACTTTTTAACTAGGGTACAGAATTAGCTATAAAATATATATATATTACTCTTTTATATATATTACTTATGTAAACACTTATAGTATAGATTAATAATGTCTTACTAATATAATCTTATGTTTTATTAACATAAAAAAATATTAAAAATTAAGAAATCGTGTTATATATCTTACATAATTGAGATTATATATAATTTTATATATAATTTTAAATATTCTCGTCCTAATTAATTGTTAATAATATATTATTATTATTAGATTATATATACTTAAAGTTTAACTAATCTAGTTAATTAATAATAAAATATCGGCTTTTTAGTATTTTATATAGTCTAAAATACTAGCTAGAAATAATTTAATTATTTTTACTCTATAAGAAGTTATCTATAAGACTTTAAATTTATAAAAATATAAAAGGTTTTTTAGTTATTACTAATTTAATATAGTAGTAAATTAGAAAATTATTTTATTTTTAAACTTAGTCTATAGTTCCGCATTTCTTTAGTATTTTAAATTTTTAAAAATAAGTTAAATATATTATATTTTAAATAACGTCTAAATTATTTAAATTAAGGCTTTATATTATAAATTTAAATTACAAACTATTTAGATAAGCAATAATACTTAAAATTTATTTAATAAATATAGTATAGTAATTATTAATATATATACAGTTTATAACTAATTCTATATACTAGTTAAAAAGTTATAAATACGGAAATTTAACTAAAAAAAGGTCTTAAGTCTAAAACTATATAACTAAGGCTATAAATATACTCAGCCTAATTACGCTTTATTATACTATATTTTATAACTATTTCTATAACTAATCTTTATTTTAAATTTTTAAATATAATACTTATAGAGTTATTAAGTTTTTAAAAACTAATCTTTTTCGAGTACTTATTTTTTATTACACCCTACTATAATGGGGCCTAGTTATAGCGCTTCTAATTTTTACCTACTTTTATATTAAGTAAGAATATAGTGTACACTAAGTTAATACAGCTCTTATAGATAAATGTAAAAAAATATAAGTTTATAATAATTACTATTACTATAACTATAGCTATAGTTATATAAATATAGTATATACTATTAATAACTACTATTATATTTTAGTCGTCTATAGAGCTACTACAGCGACACCCTTTAATATAATTAATATATAAATATATATATATACCTATTATTATAATCTATTATTTACTATTTTAAATTTACTTTTATATAAAATAGAGACTATATTTAATTCTATTACTTTTTACTCTGCTTATATATATATAGGTAGTATAGCATTTAATATTAGTTAATATTTTTATGTATAAATATCTTTTTTTTTACCTATAATAATTACTATAATACTAAATACCTAAATATTTAGCCTACGTACTAAAGATAACATATATATGTAAGTTTTTTTATAACTTTTAAATATTAATTAACTTTAGTATCTATACGTTTTTTTTAATTATCTATTACCTATCGCTCTATAGGCTCTAAGCTCTATACTTAGAATATCTTTACCTTTATTACTAGTACGCCTATTAGTATTTTATATAACTACGCTACGTATTTTAAATTATATATCTTTATTATAAATACTGTATTACTATACTATTTTTTTTTTATCTTTTATAACTAGTATAGTACTACTATTTTTACTTTTATTATTATTATTTTTATATACATTACCGTAACTTATTTTAGATTTTTAAATTTTATTACTATATTTTATATATTAATTAAATAAAAGAGTGTGGCTATAGTGGCTGTATAGACGACTAAAAGAAGTTTTAAAAAAGGAGGAGTATATATATATTTTTATTATTTTAATACTATTACTATTAATAGTGATACGTTTCCCTTTATTTTATATTAATTATTTAATCTTACGTAAAATTAATTAATAGTATTTTTATAAAACTAGGCAATTATATTACGAATAAAATACTTAATAGTATTAAAAAGAACTTTTTATTAATTAATGTATGAGTAGGATATAGTAAAAATAGTTTATATATTTAGTATAGTAGGCTTATTAAAATTAATTTAAATAAATATAGTATCTACTAAAATAAGAGTAAAGAAGTAAATAAAGATTTAAAAAATACTATTTTAATAAATAATATTTTAGTAAGGCTTTTTTTAAAAAATATATTACTAGATTTACTATAGAAATAGAGAAGAAATATATAGGTAGTTGTAATTATTATATATAACGTATATCTTCTATATAAATAAATATCGTTTTATACTAAACTATTTTAACTTAACGTTATTTAGGGGAGCGCGCTAAGCGCGTTAGTATATTAATAGTTAGTATAGTACTATATCTCTTTTTAGTATAAATATAACCTACTTTTTTTAATATATTAAGTATAAAAGTATATATATACTTATTATTTTTTAAAATATGTTTTAATTGCCTTTATAGCTACTATAACTATATATTTTACTTAATTTTTATATAAATATATATAGTATATACTTATTTATTTTATATATAAAATTATAGCTTATAGCTATTATAGCTATTATATATTTTATACCTCCTTATCTAAAAAAGTAAAGCCTTTTAGTAGTATATTAAAATTTTTCTTAAAAGTATTAATAACACGATTTTTATAATAATAAATTAAATATAATGTTAACTATTATATTTATTAGTATTATAATATTATTTAGCTATATTATAATATACTATATAATATATAGTATATATAGTACTATTTATAAAAAAAATTTAATATACCTATTTAGTATATTTATATACTAATCAAACAAATAGTGTAGCTGTGGTGGCTTAGGGCGACTAAAAGGGGTTTTAAAGAAGGAGGAGTATATGTATACCTTTATTATATTTAGTAGAGTAGGCTACTTTATTATACTTTTTTACTACTCTATCTTTTTCGACACATTAAGTATAAAGGTATATATATACTCCTTCTTTTTAAAATTCCTTTTGGTTGCCCTAAGCCACCACAGCTACACTATTTATTTAATTAGTATATAAATATATATATATTTATATATTAATTAAATAAAAAGTGTGGCTGTAGTAACTCGGGGCAACTAAAAGGGATTTTAAAAATATAGGAGTATGTGTATACCGTTATACTTAATATATTATATATTTTATAAACAGTATATTTTTTTTATAACCTTAAAACTTTAAAATTTATTTATAAGATAACTTACTTTTAGTTATATAAGTATATATATATATACTATTTTTTTATTAATATAATTTTATAAATTATTTTAGTGTTTATTTATAAATTATTTATAATAGTTAATTTTTTATATTAAACTATTATACGTTTTTTCATATTATATTTTTTTTATAAAGTTTTTATTAATTTTTTAAAAAGCTTATTAATTATTATTATATTTAATTAATATACTCTTTTATTATTTTTTTAATTACTATTTATTGTAAACAATAAACAATTATTTTATTTAATTATTAAAGTTAATATAATAAATTATTTATAAAATAGTCTAATAAATTTTAATAATAATATATTTTTACTACTGTTTAAATCTTAAAAAAAAATTTATATTTATATTATTAATTTTATTACATTATTTAGGGTATATATAAAAAATATTATAAATATTACTTTATAGTTTTACTTTTATAGTAAATTATTTATTTTTATAAATTATAACTTATTAAATATAGTATAAAAATAAATATAAATATAAAATTTTATAAATAATTTTATAAGTTTTAGTCTTAAAATTAACAGTATTATTAATAATAAATCGCAATCGCGGTTATAAAAATTTTTTAAAAAATATAAAATTAAAAAATATAGGTATAGTTATAGTTTTTTATACTTTTATATATATACTATAGTTTTAATTTTAATAGTAGTAGTCTTAATACTAATTTTATTAAATTAAATTATTTCTATAACGTTGCCGCCTTGCGTACGTGAATTAAAGCCTAGAGGAGATATATGCGTATACTAGGTACTCTGGTCTACGTGGTCTGTGCTGTACAAACCCTGTACTATACCGCCCCCTGCTGGTAGCAGCCAGCGGCACAGCGGCAGGGCGGGAGCTAAGGTCACCGACACGGCATGCCGTTGCACTAAAGCGCTTTCCGTTACTTATCAGCACTTGTTTCGGTCTTCCCGCCTTCGCAGCGCTCGCAATATTTACCCGCGTCGGCTACAGTGTGCAAGTATACACGCGCGCATACGCTCCATCGTGCATACGAGAGTCATTCAGTTTCAAAAGGTCTCTTTTCTCTTTGTCACTTTCTCATATGTTCCACTGGAACGTCATGCAGCCACTGCAAGTAGTCATTGTTGGGGGCGGAATTGGTGGCCTCTCGTGCGCAATTGTGTCAAGAAATCAGGGATTGGATGTCACTGTGCTGGAAAAAGCAGAAAAACTTACACCTGTGCGTCTCAGCATGACTCGTCTTTGCGAACGTGGCGTGACAAATGAAAATTCTGTTGCCCTGCGATTTGAGTTCCTTGTTTGACATTGAGCAGGTTGGAGCAGGGATCCAAATACCGCCCAATGCGTCGCGTATCTGGGCGCAATATGGCCTTCTCGAACGCCTTAGGGAGTACTCGTGTATCTCGAAGGCAACCCAGCTAAGACGCTGGAAGGACGGAGATCTTCTTTGTTCCAGAAGTATAGGAGAAGAACTGGATCCACGTTGGCCATGGCTGTGAGATTACCTTCATATTTGTAGTGGTCTAGAACTAATATCCACAGTGTTATACACCGAGCAGATTACCAACGCATTCTCGTAGCCGAGTGCGAGCGCTTGGGCGTCGACGTGCGACTCAAGTCTGAAGTTGCCGATATTGACTTCGACAACACGAAGGTAATCCTGAAAAATGGGGATGTAGTTTCTGGCGATGTAATCATCGGGGCAGATGGTAACACCAGCCTGTTTCTTGTGTTACTGTTGTGGCTCTCTATCGTCAAATATTATTGTGCTCTGACAACTTCTCAGGCCTATGGTCTACTCTTCGTTCCCGTATCCTCGGCCATGAGTCTCCACCTCAGGAGACCGGTGACTTGGCTTACCGTGGGACATTCTCTCTGGAAGCCCTCCAAGCACTCAAAAACCCAGCGGTAGATGAGCTATGTCAACAGAGTCTGGTAACGATGTGGATTGGTCCTCAGAGCCATTCGGTATTCTATCCAGTGAAATGTGGCAAAGAATTCAACCTCGTCATGACGCAGCCGGACGACCTGCCACCATCAGTCAAGACGGAAGAAGGAGATCCTGAAGCAATGAAGGCAGTTTTTGAAGGCTGGGACCCTTTGTAAGTCTGCGTTTGATTCTAAACCTTTGACAACAGGTATCCCGCTGACTTTATTTGTATGCAGGCTTACGCAGATCCTCAATGCATTTCCTTCTGTCTTGCGATGGAAGATGTTGCATCATGATGAGCTTTCTTCTTGGACAAGGGTGGGATAACTTCCAGATTGCAGGGCGCATGATCATAGCTGACATGATTTCAGAACAATGTCGCGTTGTTGGGAGACGCGTGCCATCCATCTCTTCCATACCAGGCTCAAGGCGCCGCGATGGCAGTGGAAGACGGCGCTATCATCGGCAACCTACTAAGATTATACCAAGACGCAAAGTCCAATTCCCAACCCCATCCCTCTCTCCCCGAAACACTGAAAATCTACGAATTGCTACAAAAGAAACGGACGACCACTCTTCATCTGGGCTCGATCGCCAACCAACATCTATACCACCTGGACGACGGCCCAGAGCAAGAGGAGCGCGACCGGATTCTCAAGGAAGCGACGTTTCAGGAATTGCCTGATAGAGTTTCAGAACCTTTTATATGGATAGATGTGCGGTACCAAAAAGCTATCCTGGGTCGTGACGCTATGGGAGATGCGAAGAAGAAATGGGAAGAAGTGATGGTGAGCCTTGCGAAATCGTTTGGATAGATGCACTCCAAGACCATCGCCGGATACAATATTATGAAAATATGGGTTAGACAAGCCACTGAATGACACACGTGTTAGCATTTACGCCATTTGATTATCACGAGGGGATCCCCACCGGAGTTGACTGGGACAGATTTCTCTAGAATAATGCGTGATTCCTTTCATTATCTGGTCCTCTCGCTACACGACACGACGTTTCGACGAAGTTAGTAAGAAAATATCCACAGAACATACTCTTCGTCCAATTATTTCGCGAAAACCGAATCGTGTAAGCGAGAATTGAGTGGTTTAAAACCTGTTGGGGCATGCGAACGAGACTTGCTAATTACTAAGTGCCCAGTGCCCTGTTTTAATTTGTTTTTAACACACTAATTCTTTCGGCCAGCCCATTCTTTTAGTTATTCTATTCCTTCGATTATTTTATTCTTTCGGCCAGCCTCTCTCTATAACTAGTCTCTCCTTATAACTAGTCTATCTTCTAGTCTATCTCTATAACTAGTCTATCTTTTTATATATACTCTCTATTTAACATTCCTATAAGACTAAATAAAAAGATATACTTATTAATAGAACTAGCTGGCTAAAAAAAATAAGCTAGATAAAAATATTAACTAACTAATAGAACTTTAATTATAGGTGTTTAATATTTATAGCCTTAAATAATAGTTAAAATATAATTTTATTATATAAAGAGAGGTAAAGTATAGCGTTAAAACACTTGTCTAAAAAAGGTATAAGCTAAAACAAGTTATTTTTTTAGATATAAAATTTTTTTTTTTTTTTTTTAAAAATAAGCCTTTAATTAAGGCTACCTAACTATTTAAGAAAAGTGTTTTATCTTCTAAATAAACTAGAATTAGCTCTTTAATCTCCTAACTAAATTATTATTTACTAAATAGTTATACTAAACTACTAATCTATTGCCTAATTAAGACTAGTTCGCTACGCTAGGCCTATTTAGGTATAGATTTTTATCTTATCTAACTTTAGATAGTAATTTTAGCCTAAATACTTTATTTATATCTTTAGATATAACGTATTCTATATAGGGATTTTTAGCTTCCCGTAGTCTTATATTAATTTCTTAGTAATATCCTATACTTTTAAAAATTCTATACTTTATTATATAAAGTAGGCGCGTTTAAAGAACGCTGTAATAAAAAGAGGAATTAAACCTCTAATACATAAAAGAGACCTTAAAAATCGAGGAATCTTAGTATTTCTAGGCACATGCTCCCACTATGCCACTCTACCTAGATATAATTAAAAAAATAAGCGTATATAGGATTTATAAACAATATTTTTATTTTAGTTAGAATAGGATTTAAACGTATAGTAATAGTGTATAGTTTAATCTTAATTTTATAACTATATACGTTCAGTTAAATATATAATTTTAAATTATTATATCACTAATACTAGATTACTATACTATATATAATTAATATTTACATATAAGTATTAGCGAATTAGTAAGTTTTCGTAAGTTTTTTTAATTTTAAAATATATACGTACTTAAATATATATAAAACCCTATTATTACTATTAAAATAATAAGTAAAAATATACTAATTATATATAGATATAACTATTCTATAATACTTTATTTATTATTAAGTAAATATTTAAGTATATTTAAAGTTAAAATATAACTAATTTAAAATAATTTTTTAGAATTATTTTTGGTAGACAATTGTGTAGATTAAAAAATTAATATAAAATTCTAAAATAAGGCTCTATAGAAGGGGAAATAAAGGAATAAATTAATTAGATATTCTTTTTTATATAATATAACCTTTAAATTACTAAAATTAAAAATACTAAAAAATTATATTTACAGTAAAAGTAAAAAAGTAGGTAATTTTAATAATAATATTAGGGGTCGCTTACTAAGAGGTTTAGAAGTAAAAAAAATTAGTAAATATAAAAAATTATAGGTCTCTAATTTAGGCTATTATAATTTTTTTATTAAATATATAAAATTAGTTACTGGATTAAGGTCTAGGCGTACTTTTACTTTGTAATAAAATTGGTTTATTTTTATATATATTATAAGAATAGCCATAATATACTAATATATTCATTACTAATATAAATTAAACTTTTAAAATTTTAATAATATACTAGTAAAAAATATACTAGTAAATAATATACTAGTAAATAATATATTACTAGTACTTCGTATAGTACTCTTAAGATTTTATAATAATTTTATAATAATTTAAGAATAATAAAATATACTTATTAATAACTTTATAGTATTTTACTATATTTTTTTTATAAAAGCTTTTTTAAACATTTATATACTCTTTAAATTTATATATACACGTAAATTAGTCTAACGTTATTTATTTAGTTTATATTTTATATAACTCTATATATTTTCTCTAGGGACTAAATTAGGGCTATAGGCTAAATAAGAACAAAGTATTATTTAATAAATAAGAAAATTATTATAATTACTAATCTAAATTAATATTAATATAAAATTTATAATTATAATATAATATAGTATACATATACTAATATCTTAATAAAAAGAGAAATAATAAATAAATATAACTTATTAATATTAATATTTATTTAAATTAAAATATAAAGATTTTTTCTATATAATTTTTATTATTAGATATAAAAGAATTAGTTATTATAATATATATTAAATTATTTATACCTCGTATTTAAATTATAGTCTAAATAAATAGAATAAAATTATAGACTATAAAAGAATTAATATATATTATTAATATTAAAAAATTATAATTATACAGGGGGTATATAATAAAAAGACTAATTAAAAAAGATATCTTTTCTAAAAAGTTATATAAAAATTAATAATAAGCGTAATAATACGTAAATAATACCGTTTTAAAAAGAAAACTAAAGTAAAAATTATAAAAATTTTAGTTACTACTTATTAAATATATATTATAAATTAAAATAATATATATATAGAGATTTTTCTAGCCCCTTATTTAAGCCCCTATAACTTTTTATTAAGTAAATATATTTAACTAAAATATTTACTATACTCTATTAGATCTAGTAAAAGTTATATAATCTAAATTTTAATAAGACTTTCTTATATAATAATATATTTATATAATTAGTAAAAAAATAGTTATTACTTATATAATTACTACTTATATAATATATTATTAATATTGTAGTATATAATAATATCCTTTTAATATTATTAACCTAGATTCTTATTCTCTTACTATAGCACTAAATTTAACAAAACTTAAATCTATAATTAAATTATTTGTAATGTAAATACTTCTATTTTATTTATTATACCTACTTTAAATAGAGCCCCTAATAGTATTTATAATACTATATAACGTATTAATAATAAAAAATAATAACAGTAATATAAATAAACCTAATAGTAGTATAGTTTTTAAGGTTATTATAAGAGAAATAAAATTATTTACAAAACTTTATATAAAGGACTGTTTATAGAATTTACGTTATAATATAAATATAAATAATAAAAAACCTATAATTAATAATAAAAAATCTTAAAAATAATAACTAAAATACGCTAAATACAATATAAAAAATGTTAAAAATATATATTTAAAAATAATAATATTTTCTAGTAAGATAACAATATAAAGGGAAAAGATTTAATAGGAGTATTATAGAAAAAGAGGAAAAAATAAAATTAGAAAAGAACTAGCTATTAGCTAATTATAAAGTAAGGTATTTTAATATTTTGATATGTTAAAATATATTATATTTTATATATTTTTACGTTATAATTTTATACTTCTTACGATTAAGTATATTAATTATTTTATTAGTAATAATTTAATATTCTAAATTTAGAATAGTATTTAATTAAAACGTAAAAATTATTTAGTATTTATTAATATACCTAATTCTTTTATTTTTGTTAATAGTAAATAAGATATAAATAAAGTCTTAATATCTAAAGTTAAACCGAAGATAAATAGGGATAAGTAACTTTATATATTTTATAGTTCTTATTTTAATAAAATATAAATATATATATATTATAATTATATATGTTAATTATTAAATTTATATTATTATTACTCTAGGTAAGTAATTTTAATAAGATAATCCCCCTATTTATAAAATCATAGACGTTTTAAACTATATTAAAAATAAAAACATTTTACTTGTTTCTTACCTAGCTAATAGCACTAATTTAGCCCCTATAAAATATATATAGAGTAATTTAAAATATACTCTAAATAATAATAAAGAGGCTAATTTAGGTATAGAATTACGTTTAGGAGGTATAGGGGTCTTTAAAATAGGTAAAATAAAACAGTAATATAAAATACTATAAAAAATTATTAATAAATATATTTTATTACTGTCTACCGATTATAAGATAGTTATAGAAGGTTAGGGATAGTATAGTAAGTATTAGTAATATATTATTTACTAGTTTATTAATAAAGATTTTAAAATTTAACTTTTAGTAATAATTGTATAATTAATATATATATATGTGTGTAAATAATCTAGATATTAATAAAATATAGTGTCTATTATTATATATATATAAATAAGCTAATTTCATATCTTAAATAAAAAGTTATACTAGTTTAAAATACCGTTAATTTAGGATTAATTATAATTATTACGCACCTAAAAGCGAGCTTTAAAGTCCTCCTAGCTATAATAATCTAAAAAAAAAAGAAGAAGAAAAGAAGAAGATATTTTAGAAGGTATTATACAGCGTAAGAGAAAAAGAAAAACGTAATTTAAATATACTATATATAGTCTATGGTTCTACCTGTAGTTCTACCTACGTACTATTATTACTACTATAGTTAAATAAATTATTAATTAAGTTATTACTCTATTAACTATAAAATATATAAAAAAATTTATATTTAATAAACTTTACGTTATAGCGTCTCTGTTTTTATCTCTCTTTATATTCAGTAAGGATTTAGTATATACTAAGTTAATATAGTTTTTATAAATAAATATAATAAAGTAATAGCCTAAAATAAAGTTCTAAAATAAAGTTAATTTTACTAATTTTTAATTACTCCTAAATAGTTTAGTAAGTAGCCACTAAGTACGTATATAAAATACCTTTAATTTTTTTTATAATAATTTTTTTTATATATTATTAGGCTTATTAATTAAGAAGTTATATTATAATAAAAAGGTATTATTTTTTAATTAGTTTTTTTTGGTTCCTCTATAAATTAATAATATATAAAAAATTATATATTTTAATATATTAAAAAACTAAAATAACTTACTTAATAATTAACTAAAGTCTAGTTTTTTTTAATTATATTATTACTTTTTTTATTAGGATAACTATACTCTAATTATACGGAGTAATAGTTGTCTATAATATTATAATAAATAGAGAATAGTATATAATAATAAATAATAATAGTTATATTTTTTTAAATATTATTTTTCTCTCTCTACTATCTGTACGATATCTAGATAAAGATTCTACTTACTAGTATAAATTATATAATTATATAACTATAGCTATATAATTTATACGCTTTATATTACTAGTAAATCTATCTAAGTTAACTATACTATATATACTAGTAACTTTTCTTTTTACAGTAATACTGTATAAATATTTTATTTTTTTATATCTCTTTTTATATATAAATAAGTAGTTTCTTTTTTCGTATAAGTATTCCTCTATTTTAATATATTTTTATATAACTAAATTATAGTCTGTTATTTACGTATTATATAATAATAAAAAGTAAAATTATATAGTATACTACTACTTATTAATTAAAATTATAGTAAACTAAAGTAAGTAGGTAATAACTTTATATATTATATAAAAATAAAAAGTAAGATTATAATAAATAAAAGTAAGAAGTTATTATAAAATAGTTAAGAAAAACCGGTCTAAAGCTATACAGAATAATAATATATAAAAAAAAACTTTTTTTTTTATAATATTTTTTTTTTAATTTTTATCTATTATTATCTCCGTACGTAGTTTTAGATATTATTTTTTTTTTTTTTACTTTTTAGCTATCTTCTTTTATATAGAGTTAACCTCTAATAAAATTTTTAAAATAGCTTTTATTCTATACAGTTAGCAGCCGTAGTAATAATAATAAATTATAATTATTTTTAGCTTTACTTTTATACAGGCTTCTATACGTAATAGTTAAATTTAGATTACTATTTCTATTTGCACTATTATTAATAAAATATTCTTATTAGCTCTTTATATTAATATATATATATATATCTATATAATTCTTTCTATACGGTAATATTTTATAGAATAATAAGTATATAGTATACTAATTACCTTTATATAATATTAATATTATCTTATCTAGTAATACTACCTTAACTCTCTTTACTATAAAAATTATTTATTATAAGAATTACTTTTATACGCTTTTTATATAGTTATATAAAGTATTAAAGCTATAGTTATATATATAAAAATATAGTAGTAATACTAGACTTTTATATTTTATAAAATATTATACTCTAGTAGTATTTTAGGGTAATATATATAATTTTTATATATAGTAGTTACGCGCGCCGTTGTTGCCGCTACAGCCTAACAAGTCGTCGGTTAAGTTATTGCTCTACTAGCTATAAAATTTAAAAAATCCTATATTTAATAGGCCCTAGGTTATAGTGCCTTTATTTTTATCTACCTCTATATTAAGTAAGGACGTAGTGTATACGAAGTTAATACAGCTCCTACAGATAAACGTAAAGAAATATATAGTAGTTATATAAAACTTAGTATAACTATTATATTTAAAATATATAAGTATTTTTTTTATTTTTTCCTTTATTTTTCTTTTCTTAATATAGAGGAGGATTAGGGATATAGAAAAAAAGTAAAAAGTTTTTTTTAAATATAATACTATAAAAATTCTTCTTTTAACCTTTATATAATAAAGTAAAAGAATATAATACGTAAAAGAAAAAAAATATACTAAAAAATAATTTATATAATAGGGGATATCTAATTTAAAATATATAAAATATATAAAATACCTTATTAAGTTTTTTATATAAGTTTTAGCCTATTAACTAAAGCTTTAATACTATAAAAGAGCGTATTAAAAAATACTAATTATATAAAAGAACTATTTAGTTTACTCTTTATAAAAGTATTTATAGAATTATTTTTTCTTACTATCTATTATATTTTAGAGATCTTACGGTTCTAGTATAATTAGTAAAAAAATATAATATTTATTATAAGTCTCTTCTTATTTATTATACTAAGCTTAATAAAATAATTATATAAAAATTTTAAATCTATACAAACTGCTATAAGAGCTAATAAAAAATTAATTATATATAAGATTTTATTAATAGTAGTACTAAGAGTAATAACTATATTAAAGCCTATAACTATTTTATATAACTTACTAGTAAAGACACTATACGTAACTTATTTATATTTAGTTACGTTTTAATAAATAATATTACTATAAATAGTTAATTTAGTATTTATATAGTTTTTAATTTTAAAATAATAAAATATCTAAACTATAAGCTAATATCTTAGTTATTTATAAAAAATTATTTATAAAAATAAAAAGTTTTGCACGTTAAAAGTTTAGTAAAATATATAAAACTTTTCTCTTTACGTTTTTAATCTGCTACTTAATTTTTTTTTTAGTGCCTTTACTTCTAATATAATAGGCTTTCTTATTTATATAGCTATAAAGAGGTTAAATATAGCTTTTAGTTAATAGATAAAAGTAATATATATACCTCTTATACGCTATTTAATATACTGCTATTAAGTTTTTAGATTAGTTAGATTTATTATATAGAGACCTTTACTCTATACTTTTTAAATTATAGTAATTATTCTATCTCTCTTTAAAATAATCTTTATTTTATTAAACTCTAGAGGTTTATATATAAAAAAAAATAACTTATTTTTTATACAGATCTTTATAGCTTATAATTTATTTTTTTTATCAAAAAAAGTAAGTAAAATAATACTTAAAGTATTATAGGGGGGTGACAAAAAAAAGCGTAATTAAAAAAGATACCTTTTTTAAAATAATATAATTGTATAATTAGTAAGCTTAAAAATAAGCAAAAAGTGGCGTTTTAAAGAGAAAGACTAGTAAATTTTATTCACCCTGCTAGGGGCTGCTTACTAAGGGGTTCGGGGGTAAAACAAAATCAGTGAATATTAAATATTTTTAGGACCCTACTTTATACTATTATAACTTTTTACTTAATTTGTAAAATTAGTTTATTTTTATACATATTATAATAGATACTGAGTTTTATTAGTGTATTAAATATTTTTATATATTTAAATATTAATTATATAATTATATATATAACTTAAATTTTCATATTTTTAATAATAAACTAGTAAATAATATATTATAAATACTTAGTATAGTACTCCTAAAATTGTATAAGATTATTATAATAGCTAGGGAGTAAGAAAATATAATTATTAATAACTTCTAATAATTTTATATTGTACTAATTAAAAATAGCTCTTTAATAGCCACTATAATTTCTAAACTTAATCCTATACCTAAATTATCCTTTTTATTATTATTTAGCCTAGATTTTATATAGTCCTATATATTTATTATACAGGCTAAATTAGTGTTATAGGCTAGGAAAAAAAAATATACGTTTTAATTATTCTTAAATTATTTTAAAACGTCCTTTATTATATAAATAAGGGTAGTAACTTATTATAATTACTAATATAAATTAATATTAATATAAAGCCTATAATTATAATATAATATATATATATATATATATATATTTATATTATTATATTAAAAATACTACGAAAAAATCTATAAAGTTACTTACTCCTTTTTATCTTAGGTTTAAGTTTAGATATAAGAATTCTTTTCATATAGTCTTTACTAGTAACAGAAATAGATTAATTAGGTATTTTAGTAAATACTAAATTACTGCTATCTGTTTACTATATAGCGTTCTTAATTTAAAATATTAAATTATAACTAATAAATTAATTAATATAATTAATATTAAAAAAGCCACACAATAGCGTAAAAATAAATAAAAAGTAATAGATTTTAATCTATTAAAATATTAAAATAACTTACCTTTTTATTAGGTAATAGCTAGTTCTTTTTCTTACTCTAATTTTATACTTTTTTCTATTATACTCCTCTATAATCTCTGCTATTTATAATACTAACGTATTAAAAAATATTATCTTCTTTAAAATTTATATTTTTAATATTTTTAATATTCTCTTTAGCGTATTTTAATATTTTATTTTACATTTTCTTTTATACCTATAGATTTTTTCATTTATCCTAATATTATAACAGTTCTGTTTTAAAATATTATTATTATAATATTTTTATTATATTTAGATTATTTTCTAATTATAATCTTTTATTTTCGTTTTTAGGGCTTTTAATTAAGTCTTTATTAATAATTATTTTTACTCTCTAAATAATCTTAGGAACTCTACCACTTTTAATAAAATTTTAATTATTATTATTATTATTTTTATTTTTAATATATGATATAGTATTATACATACTATTAGGACTTCATTTAAAGTAAAAACAATTATTACAATATAAGTATTTCGCTTTAAAAAAAGATTAACTAAAAATTTAAGGTTTATTAAATATCGCGCTATATTAAATAAATAGCGGCCTAGGTTTCTAAATTTATAAAGATATTATTATGTACTATAACTTTAATAATATATTACGTAATTAGTAATTATATAAGCAGGAGCGAAATTTTGTTTATTAATATAATTTTATTATTAGATTACTAATATACTTCGAAAAAATAGTTATGTGACCTATACTAGTGCTAAAAGGGTATAGTTAAAATTTTAGTTAAATATATTTACTAACTAAATAGTTATAAGAACCTAAAAATAAAGTTAAAAAAATAATTATATTTAGGTAATTTTAATATATTATCCGTAATTAATAAATAGTAGTAAAAATCTTAAAAAGACTCTACTTAACTTTTTCTTTAAAACCGTATTATTTAAGTATTTTTAGGCTTATTAATTAATTTTATATAAATTTATAAAAAAAGTAACTTTTTTAATTACGCTTTTTTTTAATTACCCCCCTGTATCTATCTGTATACCTATTAGGCTGAAAATCTTTACTTCTTTCTTTATTATAGGTAGGTATAGATTATACGTAAAAGGGAATATTTTTAGCCTTTTAGTATAGTAGTTATAGTATATTTTAAACTAATATAAACTTAATTTAGCTATACTATATAGAGGATATATAACTTAAAAAATTATACTAAAAAGAAAAAAGTAGTTTATTTTTTTTTAGGAGTTTTACGTACACCGTATAAAGTAGTAAATTTTTAAATTATATATAAGTCTAAATAATATTATATAATTTATACTTTTTAAGTATAAAGATATACACATACTCCTCCTTTTTTAAAACCCCTTTTGGTCGCCTCTAGCCACTATAGCCACACTATTTGTTCGATTAATATATAAATATATATAGTTTATACTTTATATTATATAATTTAAGAAGTATTACGTCTAAGACTAAAATAAGTCTTTAGCTTATTTTTTAGATAGTTAGTAAATATATAAAAATAGACTATTTATTATTATTAAAGTAACTAGTAAAAATATAATAAAATTTCTTATATAGGACTATATTCTTATTTTTAACCTCCTATACTATTCTAAAATTAAATATACGGTCTATATAAATAGCAGAAATATATATAATAAATTTAAAAATATTATTTATAATAAAAGAATTAATCTCTATATAATTAGATTTCTTAAATAGGGCTTTAGGTATTATAATAATATTACTTTAGTACAGCTTTATTACTAGTACAAAGTTAAGCTTTTTTTTTAAATTATAAAGGCTTTTACTATATAGTTCTTTCTTAAATAATTTTATTTTTTTAGCTTTTAAGATTTAGGTTGTACGATTATATTCTTCTCTTTTATAATTAAGAGGTTGTTATATAGAGGAAATTTATAGTAGTATAGTTTTATATATATTTATTTTATAGTTATTAGGCTATTTTTTAAGTTTATAGTAATATCTAGTCTATTAGTTAACTAGAATACGTACAGACCTATCTATTTTTTTTTTAAAAAATTAAAATTTTTAATTTAATAAAAAGCAATAAAGTCTTTTGCAGATCTAGTTTATTATATATTTTAATTATACGGCTTAGCGTAAACTTTATATAATTAGCCTATAGGACCTTTAAAGCTTTATAGATAATATTAGCCTATATAATAATATTTAGTAATAGGAGAGATATTATACTAATCTTTAGATAGGCGCTAAAGATAAAAAGTATTAGTATAAGGCTATCTAGGCCTATAATATTATTTAATACTTTTATAGCTATTTAAAAAATATCTTCGTCGCTTATATAATATCTAATTTTATATTTTAAAATATTAAAGACTTACTATAATAGGTTATATACTTTCTTAATCTTACTAACTGTCTAGTAAACTTTTACTAGTATTTAGTAATACTCTACTCCTATAATTTATATACTATTCTTAAACTCTTTTAAAATAAAATTAGTGTCTAAAATATATATAATAAAATTTAAAAAACTTTAGTAGATATTAATTTAGTATTATATAAAAGCTGCCTATATTTTTTATACAGATATTAAATTAAGAAATATAGTAGCTTAAAATAATATTTTTAAGTTAATAATATAAAAGATATTATAATTACTAATTTATATAATATTAATAATAATTTTATAGTTAAAATAGGTATTATTTTTAATAGAAAACTTAAATCTGTGTAAAGCTACCCTATATATTTAGTAGTAGTAATATAGTTTTTAAATCTAATTTAGTATAGTAGAGTTAATTTTATAGCCTATATTATAATATAGCTTATAAAATTATTTTATATAAAAATATCTAAATCGTTTATAAAATCTGCAAAGTTCTTTTTAAGTAAAAAATAAAATAGTTTTTATATAGCTTATATTAAAAAATATATATTTGTACTTATATATAACTAAAACTATTATACTATTTTTATATATAATAACGTCTAATATATTATTAAAATATACTTCTATACGGTTAGTATCTACTAGAGATAGGAAAAAGAATATTAAAATATCTAAAATATAATAAATTATTATACTAATTAGGTTCTTAATCTGTATAGTACTAAGAGTATATATTAATATATTACTTTTAAAGCTAATAGTAGTTTTTTTAAAGTTTAATTAATCTTTATATTAAAGTTTTTATAAACGTACGCTTTACGCTAGCTTTTACTAACTATTAAGAATTTAGCTATACTTATATTTTAAAATTTACTTTAGTACTGCGTACAGTATTTTCTTTTAAAAGTAAATTATTTAGCTATCTTTTTTTTATTTATACAGGATATATCTTTTACTATTATATAATAAAGAAATAAAGCGAAAGTAAAATATTAAACTATTATTTTTTTAAGGACTAAGGTTAAATATAATTTTATATTTTAATTCTTTTATATTATTATATAAAAATTTTTTAAAGTCTTAAATATAGAGAGTAATATTACTTTAAAAAAAAATTTTCTTATAAAAGTTTTTATATATTATAATATATTAGTTACGTACTTAGACCTTATCTTATATAAAGTAGTTTAATAACTAGTATTTTTTCTTATAGTAAATAAAATACTTCTTCTTTCTTATTACTAAAGTTATATTTTTAAATTTTTAAAAGGGTTATTATATATAAAAGCGGACTTATTAGCACTAAAAAGGTTTATTATTATTATTAATATATCCCTAGTCTATGTAAAAAGTCTTATATAATATTTATAATTAAATATAGTATATATATTAGTAATTTATATTAATCTATAGTATAGACTTTAAATTATTTAATAGTTCTTTATATATAAGCTTTATTAAAAATATAGGCTATTTAAGCTTTAGTTAACTTTTATATACTTAGATAATTACTATATAGAGTAATACTTTTTTTTAAACTAAAAGTTTAAAGCTTTTTATACTAAAATTAATTAATTAATTATTACCTCTAAGGCTTTATATAGAGTTTTATTAGGGTTTTTTTACTTAGATTGTATAAAAGTAATAGTAGTCTAGTTAGTTTAATACTAATTATAGTTAATATATATATTAAAATAGTAGTTTAACCTATTATATAACTATTTTTATAAGTATTCTAAACTAATATTATATAAATAGAACTAGCCCGCGCGATTTTCTAAAATATCTAAAAAAATAATAGTATACTATAACTTTTAAATATTAATTTTTTAGTAAAGCTTAATAAAGATACGAGTCTTATTAACTAAAATATTATATAAGTAGCTAGTATAATTATTTACCTTCTTTTATATCTTTTAACATATAATTATTTTTTATAAATTAAACTTCTCTAGCGGTATATTCTGTATAAATAAAAGTTAAAATATTAAATTTTAGTAAGTAGTATATAAAAATTAGAAAGTTAGTAAATAACTAGTTATTAATATTTTATAATTAGTTTTTAGGAGAAATAGCAATATTTTAGAATTATATAATAATAAATATATTAAGTATTATAGTCTACTATTATATATACCTAAAGGTAGTACTAGGATATATAAACTATATAGAGTCTAGAATTATTTAGATTTATATAGTCTATATCTATACTTATATAATATAGGCCTAAAATTTTCTAAGTAATACTAGTATAGTAGGATTAATTACTTATATAATATATATTATAATAGTTAGCTTTTTTACTATATAAGAGGTGTAGCTAGAGTGTATAAAATATTTAACTATTAGCTAAAAATTTAAAAGTTTAAATTTAATAGTTTTTATAGAGGTTATTTTATAGTAATAATTAAACTTTTTATTAAATTTTTTAATCTCGCCAAAAAGTCTTTAACTTTTTAATATTCTTTTATAATCTAAAGGAGAGTTTATATAAAATTTATTAGTTTTTTTTTTAATTATCTACTAAAAGTCGTACGCCCTTATCTTATAAGATTTTTAGAAGTTCTCTTTAAAATATTTATTTTAGTAATATAAAATAGGAATAGTTTTACTTAGTAAATAAATTATAGTATAAAGTAATTAGGTGTTAGGTATCCCTTTATTTTATATAAAGTTTTATAATATCGTAGCTAACGTACGTATTAAGTTATTTAGTAAATAAAATATTTTAGATATTTAGATTTTTTATCTAGTATTATAACTTAGTTTAGTCTTTAAGTACTTATATAAAGATATTATATTTTTAAATATATTTTTTTTATAATAAATCTAGATCTGTTTTTATTATATACTTTTTACCTTTTTTTATAAAGGAAGCTTCTTTTAGTAATATTATATTATTTAGTTTATATAATTAATAATTTAGTTTTAGTTTACTATACTAACAGTTTTATACAGAACGGTTTAATTATAAAAAAATATTATTTTTATCTTTTATGCAGATAAGGTTTTAATAAAATATATAATTTAATATACTTTTTTTTATTAATAAATACGGAGAAAAGTCGCGTAATATATAAAATTATTTTTATATAGTATACATTTAATAATAACTTAACCTCTCTATACGCTGTTGCTGATTTATAATAAATAAAAAAATTTAATTAACTATTAGTAATAGAGTAGTTAAACGATTTAATTAACTAACTACTAATTAGTATTAGAATAACTATACTCTACTTATATAAAGTAATAGTCGTCTGTAATATTATAGTAAATAGGAAATAGTATAAAATAATAAATAATAATAGTTATATTTTCTTATATATTATTCTTCTCTCTTTGCCATCCCTGCGATAGCTAGATAAAGATTTTACTTACTAGTGTAGCTTATATAATTATATAATTATAGTTATATAATCTATACGCTTCGTATTACTAGTAAATCTATTTAGGTTAACTACTCTATATATATTTTTTATAATATTATTTTAAATTCTATTCTCTTTATATTACTAATTTATTAAAATAAATATTATGTTTTTAAATATATATTTATAATATTTTATATATTTTCTATAATATATTTTAATTTTTATTTAATTTTTTTTATTAGTTTTTTATACTTATATAAATATAGTAGTCCTTATCTTTTAAAATATTAAATTTATCTATTTATAATATTCTTTTATTATTTTTAGGAATTTTAATTATGTCTGTATTAATAATTAAAATCTTTATCTCTTTTAATCTTTTTATACTATTATTAATATTTTCTATAGATTTAAAATGTTAAATAGTATTTTAAAAAATCTTTAAAAATCTTTTTAAAGTAAATATAATTATTATAATAAAAATATTAACTGTTAAAAATTAATTAACTTAATATTTAAGTTTAATATAATTTAGTACTCTTTTAAAAAAATAAAATTTAAAGTTTACAAAATTAAAAATATATTATAATATAATATAATATTAAAAATATATTACGTAAGTAGTAACTATATATATATAAACGAAATATTTATAATTAATATAATATAAAAGTTTAGTTACGTAATTTATACTAGTCCTAAAAGAGTATAATAAATATTTTAGTTAAATATATTTATTAAGTAAAAAGTTATAAAAATTTATATAAGTAGTTAAATTATTTACTCTATTTAGGTAAATAGTTAAAGTTTATTAGTATTTTTTTTCTACTATAGCTAGTAAGTAGTACTACTTTACTTAGGCACTTTATTATATAAAAAGAGGTAAAGTGTAGTATTAAGATACTAGTCTAAAAAAGGTATAGGCTAAAAAAAGTTATTCTTTTAAATATTATTAAATAAATAAGCGTATATAAAAAATATAAAAAATATTTTTATTTTTATTAGATTTAAACTTATAAGTATAGTATATAGTTTAGTATATAGTTTAGTGTACTAAAGTTTAGTATACTAATAGTATAGAGTAATTACTTCTACTTCTTTTTTTTTTAGGCTAGGTAGTGCTATAGTATTAGTAATACTATAATACGCCTACTTTATTATATTATTATTAAAGTTATATAATAGGATTTAGTAAATTAACATACTATTTATTCTTAGTAGCTTATAAAGTATAGTGAGCTAATATTTATAAATAGACTAATAGCAACTTTACGTATTATAATTACTTTTAATAATAAAACTATAATAACTAAGTCTTATATATCTATTTATAAAAGTATATTTAATAATAATCTTTACATATTAATAGTAGAAGTCGTTATAAAATACTTATTACATATACTAGTATATATAAAAGGCCTTAACGTATTAAATAAATATATTATAATACTATCTACTACTTACTTACTAAAGCTAAAAGAGATAAGTATAAAGTAGTAATAATAGTAAAAGAAAGTATTAAGTTATATATATTAGCATAGTATTTCTAAATATAGTATAATATAAATAATAATAATACTAGTCTAACTATACTATAAGGTAATAAGCTATAATAGCTTATAATAAGTTCATAGAGAGAAAAAGTAATAAAAGAAAAAAAAATAGATTTTATACTTAAAATAATAGATAGCGTATAGATATAGAAAGTACTTAATATAGTAGTAACTACTAAATTATACTAAGTAACTTACTACTAGCAGTAGTAAGTAAAGTATTTTTTTATATTTATCTATAGGAGCTGTATTAACTTTATATACGCTACGTCCTTACTTAATATAGATAAATAAAAATAAAGGCGCTGTAACTAAAGCCTATTAAATATAGAATTTTTTAAATTTTATAGTAATAAAACAATATTTTAATAAATAATTTATTAGGTAGTAGCTATAATAATAGTAAAATAATAACTATAAAATAGTAATAGAGTATTTATAGGTTATTATTATTTTAGATAAAACTATAGGCCGTATATAGGGCGTTTAATATATAGGACGTTTAATATACAGGGCGTTTAAAATAGTAACTATAATAGCTTTCTTTTCTTTTTATAAAGCCTATATACTTAAAGTTTAAATATCTTTTATTATTATTATTATATCTACGAGGTTAGCTTTATTTTAATATTTAATAATTAGTGTACTAAGTAATCTCTAGCGTATAATATAAGCTTTTACTAATAGTAATAACTAGCTAAGTTATATTAAAAACTACTCTAACTTTTATTATCGCGTTGTATAGTTGGCAGGCCTACTTAATAAGTTAAATTTTTTAGTTAATATTTTTAATTCTAATTTAATCCTAATATACCTTTTCTTTCTTAAGATAAATATAATTTTTAGCTTTAATAATACCTATAAAGACGTTAAAGTCTACTTTAATTATATAGCGATAGAGTAGGCTTTAAGGTATAATAGTATAAAAAAAATAAAACTTTTTTATTTAAGGTAAAAAACGGCGGCGGTAGTAGCGGTAGTAGTAATAGTAATAATAGGAGTATTTTAATAATAAAAAAAAAAACTTTTTTAAAATAGTAAAAGAAGTAAAACTCTAGTAAAAGAACTTTATTAAAATAGTTAGAATTATTTAGGCATAGAGATATACGTACGCGTAAAAGTAAGATTTTAAAATAAATAGTAATAGTTAAAGAGTATAGTATAGCGTTATAAGGTAGTTATATAGAATTATTAAAGGAGTTATAGGGGGGTAAACTTAAAAACAAAATGCTTAAAAAAGATAGTTTTTTTAAAAATTTATATAAACATAATTAATAAGCCTAATAATACGGGAATAATACCGTGTTAAAGAGAAAGTTATAGAAATTTATATAATAATTTTATTTACGTTATATTTATTACCTATAATATATTAAAATTACCGAAATATAGTAATTATTAAAATCTATTTTTTAGAGTCTTACAACTTTTTAGTTAGTAAATATATTTAACTAAAATTTTAACTATACCTTTTTAGGCCTAGTATAGGCTACGTAACTAGATATTTAAAGTATATTAGTAATCTAATAATAAAATTATATTAATTATAAAAATATTACTAAGACTTATATAATTACTAATTATGTAATATATTATTAATATTATAGTATATAGTAATATCTTTTAGATTTTATAAATTTAGACTTCTATTTTCTTAAAATAGCGCTAAATTTATTATAACTTAAATTTAAAGTTAACTTATTTTTAAAAGTAAATACTTCTATTTCTATAATTATTTCTACTTTAAAAAAGCCTAAAAAGACTGTTTATAATACTATTTAATCCCCTTCTCTAAGATTATTACCGTAATATTACGTAATCTAGACTAGCTATTTAAACTTCTACTATATTACGTAATTAATTAACTCTTAATAAGCTTCTTACGTAGTAATTATAATAACTTTTCTACTAGCGCTAATAACCTATAATCTTATTAATAGCTATTAAAGTATTAAAATAACACTATACCCCCTATAGGGCCCCTTAGTTCTTTTAAAATAATTATTAACTCCCTTAATAATAAGTTTTTATAATTACCTTACAGTGCTGTAGTATATTCTTCTCCTACTACCTACTACCTATTCTAAAGCTCTCCTCTTATATATACGTATATCCCCGCGTCTAAATAATCCTAATTGCCTTAATAAGCTTCTTTTACTAGAGCTTTATTTCCTTAAAGTCTCTCTTTTTTATTATTAAAGTACTACTACTACTACTACTACTACTACTACTACTACTACTACTACTACTACTACCGCTGCCACTATTCTCTATCTTAAATAAAAGAGTTTTATTTTTTTTATACTATTATACTATAAAGTCTATTATATTACTATATAATCTAAAGTAGACTTTAGCGTCCTTATAAGTATTATTAAGCTTAAGAATTATAACTATTTTAAGTAAAAAAAGGTATATTAGAATTAAATTAGCATTAAAGATAACGTTAATTAAAAATTTTTCTAGCTTATTAAATAGACTAGCTAGTTAAACTACGTTAAAATAGAAGTTAAAGTAGTTTTTAATATAACTTAACTAGTTATTACTATTAGCAAAAGCCTATACTATACACCAAAAGTTACCTAGTACTCTAATTATTAAATACTAGAATACTAATGTCGTAAATATAATAAAAAGAAGATAAAAGGTCTTATTTTAATTGTATTAGAAAGATTTTTAAATATTATATAGTATTTATAGGAAGGAGAGAAAGCTATTATACTTACTATTTTAAATATACTATATACGGCCTATAGTTCTATCTATTATTCTATTTAAAATAATAACTTATAAATACTCTATTATTATTTTATAGTTATTATTTTACTGTTATTATAACTGCCGCTTAATAAGTTATTTATTAAGTTATCGCTCTACTAAATATAAAATTTAAAAAAATCCTATATTTAATAGGCCCTAAATAATAGCGCTTCTATTTTTATCCACCTTTATATTAAGTAAGGACGTAGTATATATAAAGTCGATATAGCTCCTATAAATAAATATAAAAAAATAATACTATTTAACGTATTAAAAATAAAGAAAAAAAAGATTATAATATAAATAAGATTAAAAAAGGCCGAGTTATTAAGTAAATTTTATAAGATAAAAAAGCTATTAATAAAGACTTAACTAGAAGTCCTAAAAAAAAATATAAAAAATTATTAATAGAAAATAGTCTAAATATTATAAAAAGAGCTTTAGAAAAGTTTTTAAAAAAGAAAAAATACTGTATTAATATAAGTACTAAAAAGCCTTTTATAAATAAAGAAAATACTAAAACAAAATTAAAATACGCTAAAGAAAATCTAAGAAATATAAAAAATATAAATTTAAAAAAAATTATATTTTCTAATAAGTTAGTAATATAAAGGTAAAAAACTAAAAAAAATACTATAGAAAAAAGCATAATAATAAAATTAAAAAAGATTAGTTACTAGCTATTTATAAAGTAAGTTATTTTAATTTTTTAAAATATTAAACTATAAAATTTTTAATATATTTTTAAGTTATAGTTTTAGTTTTTTAATATTAATTATATTAATTATTTTATAGGCTAAGACTTTACGCTATAAGATTAGAGTACAATATAGATAAAAAGTAAAAGTAATTTAGTATTTATTAAAATACCTAATTTTTTTACTTTTTATACTAGTAAAAATTATAGAAATAAAGTCGTTATATCTAAGGTTAAACTCTATATAAAAAGGGATAAGTTTTATAATCCTTTTTTACCTCTTTTCTTTAATAATATAATAATATATATATATATATATTATATTATATTATAATTATTATATAACTTTTTCGACACATTAAGTATGAAGGCATACACATACTCCTCCTTTTTTAAAACCCCTTTTGGTCGCCCCGAGCCACCATAGCTACACTATTTATTCGATTAATATATAAATATATAATTATTATATTATTATTAATTTAGGTTAATAATTTTAATAAGATAATATCCCTATTTATAAAACTATAAACGTTTTAACTTAGTTTAAAAATAATAAAATTAAACTATTTTTTTATTTAGCCTACAGTCCTGATTTAGCCCCTATAGAAAATATATAAAGTTTATTAAAATTAAGACTAATTAAAATTTAAAAGGCTAATTTAGGTATAAAAAATAGTTTAAATAGTATAAAAGACTTTAAAAAAGTTATTAATAATAATATTTTATCTCTGTCTAAGTATTATAAAATAGTTATAAAAGCTAAAGGCTACTATACTAAGTATTAGTAATTTATTATTTATTAGTTTATTATTAAAAATTTAATAAAGTAACTTTTATATATAATTATATAATTTATATATAAATATATAAAAATACTTAATATACTAGTAAAACTTAGAATTCATTATTATATATATAAAAATAGGCTAATTTTATAACTTAAAAAGTTATAATACCCTTTAGTAGGACGTTAAAAATTTTTTATATTTACTAATTTTTTTTTATCTTTAAACCCCTTAGTAAGCAACCTGTAATAAAATAAATAGAATCTACTAGTCTTTTTTTTAAAACGCTATTTTGCTTATATTTTTTAGCTTACTAATTATAAAGTTATATTATTTTAAAAAAAGTATTTTTTTTAAGTACTCTTTTTTAAGTTTACTACCCTATAGTATTTATTTTAAAAAAACTAAATAACTTTATAAGGAGTACGGCATTATTTTAATACTTTAATTATTATTAAAAAGATTATAAGTTATTAGTATTAATAAAAAAAAGTCGTTATAGTTACTATATAAAAAGCTTATTAAACGTTAGTTAATTACGTAATATAGTAGAAGTTTAAATAATTAGTTTAAAGTTACGTAATATTACGGTAATTACCCTAAAAGACAAGTATAAATAAAGTATATAACGGGGATAGTAGCTACTATATATTATAAAAAAGTAAATAAAAAAAATATTAATTATAAAAAATACTTATTTTAAATATTTATAAAAAATTAATTAATATAGTTAAAAATACGTAAATAATACTATTTTAAAAAGAAAATTATAAAAAACTTTATAAGTATTTTACTTACTACTTATTAATTACGTATAATAAATTAAAATTACCTAAATATAATAATTTTTTATACCTCTTTTTTAAATGCCTATAACTTGTTAGTTAGTAAATATATTTAACTAAAATTTTAACTATACTATTATAGGCCTAGTATATATTATATAACTATTTTTTTTAATTTATATTAGGAATCTAATAATAAAATTATATTAATAATAGAAATTAAATTAATATATTTATAATCGCTACTTACGTACTTTATTAATAGTATTATACTATATAATAATACTTTTTAATTTTATTAATTAAGACCTTTATAGCTGTAATATAGCGCAATATTTAATATAATTTAAATTTTAAATTAATTTATTTTAAAAGGTTAATACTTTATTTTAATAATTATTTTTACCTTAAAAGAACTGCGAATAGTATTTATAATACTATATAAAATATTAAATATAAAATATTATTTATATTTCAGTTAAATCTTTAGTCTTTTAGTAATAGCTATTATAAATATATACTACTTTTTAGTTATACCGGGTATACTATTATATAGTATTAAGCTAAAGGCAGCGTAAATATTATCTGTATCGCCCTATACTAGTTATAAAAAGTTATTTATCTTAATTTTAACTTTTTTATTTTTATTTATTTATTTATTTAATATATACCTTTTATAGTACGCGCTGGAAGAGTTTATAATATAAAATCTATATATATTTTACTAGTAGGTTATTTATTTTATAGTTTATTAAGTATATAAAAGTCTAGTACTATAGTTAATAAAGCCTACTACTTTATACGTTATACTATATACTATAAATATAATAGTTTTTTTTCTCTTTCTTTATAAATACCTATTTAATATTGGTTATAATAGTAGATACGTAAGTATAAGTTATTATAAAATAATAAATTATACTAAGCTATAAATCTACTAAATAGTATTAAGCAGTTATTATATGTTTATTTTAGTAAATACTACTTTTTTTAATTAGACTTAGCGTAGTACCTTTTAAGAGTCGGTTATTAGTACATATAATATATTTAGTATTTTCCTTTCTAATTAGACAGTTACTAATAGCAACTTTATTATATTAAAAATATATAAAATAATAATAATAATAATATAAATATAAATAAGAAGTAGTAGAGTTTTTATAATAATTTAAAATATAAGAATAATTAGTAATAGTTATATAATTAAAAGTCTGAAAAAAGAAAATAAAAAATATTTAGTAAAAAATAGTATATATATTATAAAAAAGTTTTTATATAAATATTTTAAAAGAGAAGTGTTATAATATTAATATAAATATAAAAATTTTATATTTAAGAATAAAAAAAAAAAAAATAGTAAAATAGGCAAAAAAAAATATTAAAAATAATAAAAATACTAATTATAATAAAATAATATTTTCTAATAAGTTAGTATTATAAATAGAAAAAATTAGAAAAGAGTATTATAAAAAAAGATGTAATAATAAAATTAACAAAAGAACGAGTAATTTTATAAAAAAAATCGTAAGTTATTTTCATATATTACTTTTAATTTATTTTAATACTATAGTTCTATTTTTTTTAATATTAATTATATTAATTATATTATTAGTTACGATTTTATCTACTAAACTAAAAATACTATTTAGTTAAAAAATAAAAGTAATTTAAGATTTTTTAAAATATTTTGTTTATTAATTTTTTTTACTAGTAGAAACTATAAAAGAAATTTTTATATTAATAATTAAACTAATAATAAAAAAGAGTAAGTAACTATATATTTTTTTTCGTTATTTTTTTAATATATATATATATATATTATTATTATTATATTATATTATAATTATAAGTTTAATATTAATATTAATTTATAACGTACTATATAAGCGATTAACTTACAAAACTAATTAATCTACTTTTACTAAAACTTTACTAAAATATTTTATTTATACTAATATTAATATAATAACTCTAATTAGACGTATTAAAGAAAGCTTAAATATAGCTTATAATATAAGCTATTAAATAAAATATAAAACCTCCAATTTAATACGGTATAGCTCCTTATAAAGTTAATTAATAAACTTTAAATTATAAATATACAAAATAATTTTTATATATTATTATTATACCTAATTTATAAAAGTTTAATTAAAATAAAGAAATAGTAATTATTAAGTATATACTTAATTTAGTTACGCGAGGATTTCCGTCCTAGTTTATAAATATAGCTAATATAACTAATTCTTTATACGCTAAGTATAATTTAGTATTAATAAATATTAATTAGTTTAGTACGTTTATAAAGTGCTCTAATAAGTTCTTAATAAAATATAATAATAAGTATAATTACGTAAAAGCTTACTATATAAATCTTAAGTTAATATAAAACTAGTTTAATTTACTAACTAATATTATAGCTAAGTAGAGTATTTAGGAAGATAATATATTTAATTTTAATAAAATAAATTTTATAATAGGCTAAATATTTATAAAAGTAGTTTTTATAACTTTAAAAAAATAAACACGGCCTAAATTAATCTAATTAGGTAATTAGAAATAGTTAATAGTTATTTAAGGTATTAATACTAAAATTAAAACTATTTTATCCTTTATTATTTTTAAAGCGCGCTAATATTTATTAAACTAATATAAAATAAGTAATCTATTTTATAATTAAGTTATTATAGTTTCTAAAAACAACTAAATAATTAATAGATTTAGTGTTAACTGGTTAAAGTAGTTTAATAAGTATATAATAAAAAACTAGTTAGTAGCTACTAATTACTTATTATTAACGATTATAAAACCGGTCTCGATAGAGACCTAGAGGTTTTAGAGTTATAATAAGATAATTAATATAAAATATTTTATTTTATTTAGTTATATATCTAGCTATATATTTTTATTACCCTAGACCTGCTAGCTATTATCTCCTTATAGTCCTTATAGTCCTTATAGTCCTTATAGTCCTTATAGTCCTTATAGTCTAATTTAAAGAATCCTTTAATATTTAGGTCTAGCGTACCTACCGCGCTTCTATAATATTATATACCTATAACTCTATAATATACTTAAGATTATTTAGTCTACTTTTATATAAATTTTTTAAGTTACTTTATTACTTTTATATAAAGTCTTTATTTAATTACGAAAATTCTATAAGTTATTAGTTTTTATAGTAGACTCTCTAGGACTTTTATTATATACTGCCTTATATTTTAAGTATCTAGTAGGTATCTAAAAGTACTAGTAATACTAATTTTTTATTTAATTTATAAAGCGTTCTGTCTTGTTATTTATATTTTAGTTAAATTTTTAGTCTTTTAGTAATAGCTACTATAAGTATATACTACTATTTAGTTATACTGGGTACACTATTATATAGTATTAAGCTAAAGATAGCGTAAGTATTATCTATATTACCCTACGCTAATTATAGGAGATTGTTTATTATAACTTTAACCTTTTTATTATTTCTTTTATTTATTTATTTAATATATATCTTTTATAATACGCGCTGCGAGAGTCTATAATATAAAAGCCTATATATATATTACTAGTAGGTCGTCTATTTTATAGTTTATTAGGTATATAGGAGTCTAGTACTATAGTTAATAAAATCTATTATTTTATATATTGCGCTGGGTACTATAAATATAATATATTAATATCTCTTTCTTTATAAATACCTATTTAGTATTAGTTTATAATAGTAGATATGCTAGTATAAGTTACTATATAAAGTAATAAATTATACTAAGCTATAAATTTATTAAGTATTATTAGGCAATTATTACGTGCCTATTTTAGCGCAGTACTTTTTCTAATTAAAATTAGTATAATATTTTTAAGAGCCGGTCGTTAGGTCCTATAATATATATAGCACTTTCCTTCCTAATGAGGTAGTTACTAATAGTAACTTTATTATATAAAAAAAAAACGATTATAAAAGCTATAACTTATTTAAATTTAAGTAATACTATAAAAATAATAAGATTATTATGTTTTATATATTTTTATACTTATTATACCTCCTCTAACTATTTAATATTAGGTATTTTAGTCTACTAATAAAAGTATATAAGTACTAAGCTAAAGAGCGTATAAAGAATTATATTATATATATTATATAACTAGTGTTTTTACTTTATTTTAAGTGCGGCTTTAATATAGTAATTACTTTTAGTAACATTTAAAAAAAGTTTTAAAATACTAGATTAGTCCTATTTATACTAAAATAGATTATATTATATTTTAATATAAAATTATATACTTTATTACTATTACTATTTAGTAATAATTCTAAACAGTTATAAACTATTTATAATATATAAAAATTAAAATTATAATTAATACTTATAAAATTAAGAATTTAAAAATATATAAATAGTTTACTAATATTTATAGTTAAGGCGTTTAAAAAAGTTTTAAAAGAGTTAGTTATAATTATATATAAACTAGTATTAGTATAATAGAAAATAGCTAAACTTAAAATAATAACTAAGGCTGCTATATAATATAAATTATATAAAAAAAAGTAGATTTAGGTAGATAAAATCTTAATAGTTAATAATAATATTTATTCAAATACTTTACGGGAGTTCAAGGCACGTAATAATAAAAAAAATAAAAAAGTAAATATATAGTAAAATAGGTAAATAATTTTAAAAGCGTTATAAAAGTTAATTTTAAGTAGTATTTTATTTTATTTTATACTAAATAGAACTAAATTATACTAATTTATACTATAATAAGTAGAGTTTTAGTAGAGACTTAATAAAAATAAGATATTTACCTATATAAGTTATTCGTCCGTAAAGTCTATTAGTAGTTATTTTAATAAAATAATAGTCTTTCTTATAGAATAACAGACGTTTTAAAGTAGTATAAAAAAAATAAAATATATATATTTTATTATTTAACTTATATCGCTTATTTAGCCTATATAAGAAATATATATAATTGTATAAAATCTAAAATAAATAAAAATAAAAAGTGTACTTTAGGTATAAAATTAAACTTAAAAAGTATAAAGACTATTAAAAAACTATTTTTAAATAGTAGGATATAAAGTTATAAACAGTAATTAATTATTATATTTAATTACTTTTTAGGTATTATAAAATATTTCTATAATATTAGGAATACTATACTAAGTACTAGTAATATATTTTTTCGTAGTTTATTATTAAAATATTAAATATTTAACTTTTATTAATAATTATATAGTTAATATATTAAAAATTAAAAATAATTTAAATGGTAATATATTATAGTTTATATTATATTATATATTAAAATAAGCGATTTCTATACGTTATATAAAAAGTTATAATAGGCTAAAATAGAATTCTAACAATCTTTTAAATTAACTACCTATTATTTATTTTTAAACTTTTTACTAACAAGCGTCTATATAGATAAATAGAATATACGAATCTATTTTTTAATATAGTATTTTTTGTTATATTTTTAGGCCTATTAGTTAAAAAGTTATATTATTTTAAAAAAATTTTTTTTTTAATTAATCGTTTTATAGTTTACCCCTATAATAAAAAAATATATAGGTAAATATAGATTTAGTTATATAAATATATATATATATACCTAAGTATTAGTAGGTATTTATATATTAATATAGTAGGTAGAGGATTTAAAAAACTATTTATATATAAGTAAAAAGTAACTTTTTAATACTATTTATACTAAGTAAAAAATTAACTTATTAATTAAATATAAGATAATAACTATTATTTATACAACTGTGAAGACGCTACTACTTAACTACGTATTACTTTTAGCTGATTTATTTTAAAGGCTGTTTATCTACTATTTAGTTACGTTTTTTTATACTTTACTAATAGCTAATTATATTTATTTATAGATTAAAGAAACCATTATAATTCTATTAAAATTAAAGAAAAAAATATTTAAAAGTATATTTAAGGTATAAGGGCACGTTTTAGAAGAAGAATAGAATTATTTTTTAAATACTAAATATAAAATAGGTATTTTTACTATATATCCCGTAGTATTTTATAATATAATATATTGTTTTTTTTCCTATAATAATATATATTAGATTTTTATACTATAAAGGTATTATTATACTATTAAACTAATATTATATAATTAATTTAATTATTACTATAATATTACTATTTTTTTAATAATATTATAATTAATTTTCTAATTTTATATTATTTTATATTTTATATTTTATACTATAGTTTTTATACTATTAAAATACTATAAAAGATTTTACTAAAAGTCTTTTTAAGTACGCTAATTAGATTATAGAAATAAAAAAATATTATTAATAAAGTATAGGTTCTAAAAATACTTTAGCAAAAAAAAAATTAAAGTATATATTAGTATTTTTACATATAATATATTTTACTAATATAAAATTTTAATAGTAAATATAAACACTTAAATCTTAAAATAAGTCTATATAATATAAAAAGATGTAAAAACTATATTATATTTACTATACTTAGAATTATAGGTAGGTATAATAAAAAATTAAATCTATAGACTATAGTTTAGTACTATAAAAACTTTACTACTAGCTAAAAGTAAACTAGAATAATAAAAGAATAGAAAAAAAAATAAAAAAAAAATAAAGAAAGCTAATAAAATAATAAGCCTAAATATTATATTATATATCTTAAATATAAATTTACTATTACTAGTTAAGTATTTTAAAATATTAGTATTAATTATATAGAAGAGTTTATTAGATATAAATTAAATAATATTTTTAAGTTGTTATATAAAAATAGACTACTATAATAGAGCTTATTAGCTTTTTTTTTACTTAAAAAGATATTAGTAAAAGAGTAATTAAGTTATACTTTTAACGATATAGTATAGAGTTAAAATATAAATTTTTCATATAGTTTACGTTTTTAGTACTCTAAGAATTAGTAAATATATAAAATCTATATATTAGTTTAAATATAGTAAAGAGGTATATTTTTAAGTAAAATTAATTTTAAAAAAGCCTATAAACTGTAAACTTAAAATAAAGTTATATACAATTTTTACTATTTCTATAATTAATATAATAATATATAATTAATTATATAATTTTAATAAAATATAGTGTATATAATATTTACTTTAAAAAAGAGGTAAAAGTAATCTTAATTACATATATACATAATATTAATTATAGTATAAACTAAAGTATATATTATATAAAAAAGTTAAAATTTATATTTTATTTTATAATTTAATATTTCTAATTATTTATAGATATATTATAAAAATATAATTATATATTATAAGTAAATAAATAAGATTTTTGTACTAAAACCTCTAAAAAACAAATATATAATTTCATATTACTAAAATTGAAGTATTTGGAACCTACTATTATTTAAAAAATATAATAAAAAATATAAACTATAAGTATATTTATCTAATACTTTTAAATTAGGTATTTTAAGCTAGTTATAATAAATATCTAATACAATATAATTTTATAAAAATATATATAAAAAAGAAACTAACTAAAAAAATATTTTTCTTAAAATAGTATAAATTTTTAATTAATAAGTATAAAAATATAAAAAAATAGTACTTTAAAGTAAAGGAGTAGTAGATTCTATTTAGCTACTTTAAGGCTATTTACTAAGTAGTTTAGAGGTAATTAAATATTAGTAAAATTATATCTTTTATAGTGTCCTATTTTAGTGTATTATAACGTTTTATTTAATCTATAAAATTAACTGATTTTTATATATATAATAATAGGACTATATTATATTATTATACAAAATATTATTATATATTAATATATTAATTATATAATTATTAATAACAGTTAAAATTTTAAAATTTTAAAAATAGATACGTAAATAATATATTATTATTACTTAGTATAGTATCCCTAAGATGTATTAAGTATTATAGAATAGTTAGAAGATAAAAATATATAATTATTAATAAGTTTTAATAATTCTATATTCTCTAATTTAAAAATAGCTTTTTAATAGTTTCTATACTCTTTATCCTTAATTCTATTCCTAAATTAGTTTTTTTATTTTTATTTAGTCTAGGTTTTATATAATTTTATATATTTTTTATATATGCTAAGTCACTATTATAGCCTACATAAACAAATATAATTTAATTATTCTTAAACTAGTTAAAAATATCTATTAGTTTATAAATAATAATATTACTCTATTAATATTAGTAATATAAATTAATATTAATATAATTATTAGAATTATAATATAATATAAAAGTATAATAAAGGTAATATATATACTCCTCCTTTTTTAAAATCCCTTTAGTTATCCCGAGCCTCTATAGCTATACTTTATATTTAATTAATATATAAATATATAAATATATAAATATATAAATATATAAATATATAAATATATAAATATATAAATATATAAATATATAAATATATAAATATATAAATATATAAATATATAAATATA
>JASEKS010000382.1:0-24409 GCA_030770415.1 Pleoardoris graminearum
AATTATATAGAATCTAGTAAATAAAACTATTATTTTTATAATTTATAATTTTATTTTAGCCTATACGCTAAAACTTTTATTATTATAGTATCACCTAATTAATTATAGTTAAAAAGTTAGTATATACATTTAAAAAAATACTTTAATATTCCTCACTTATTTCTGTTTATATACGACCCCAAGTGGTCTGTGTAACCCCAACCTATTCGCCAGCGTAATTTTAAGTAGACTATTTAGTTACCTAAATAGTTTTTTATAGAATTTTTAAACTATATCTATTCTCTTTAGAAGGAACTAAATATACTTAAAGCTAGTAAAGAACCTTAATAGGTCTAAAGCTTTATAAGCTATTTAAATAAAAATCTTTAGGCTAGACTGTAGACTTTAGAGAAATAATAGATTAATACTATTATCAAAATAAAAGAGAAGGCTAACTCTTTTTAGTTAATACGAAAAATAACTAATTTTAATAATTTTAAAATATAAAAACTTAAGAAGAATATATAAAATATAAAGAAATTTACTAAATTTTAAAAATATTTTAGGTAAAACTAATAGGTATAGTTAGGTACTAACTAGTTTAATAAAGTACTAACTAAAATAGAGTCCTTTACTAGTATACTAATATATTACTATTATAGTAAGAAAGGCTATTATATTTTTAACTACTAGTATAAAGATAAATTAGTAGTCTTTAAGTCTAAAAAAATAACTAACAAGGCCGCGTTATTAACTTAGGCAGAAAAAAAATAAAAGTAATTATAATATTTACTGTCTATATTAGAACTATTATAAGCTATTTACTAAAAATATTTAAAATTAAATATATTAGTAGTTTATTTAATTAGTTATATAACTAATTTAAGGGGATAGTTACCCTAAAGGCTAGAGTCGTAAATAGAGGCTATATTAAGCTCTAGTAGATTTAGGGTCTACTTTAAATTTTATAAGTACTAAACTAGTAAAGGAGATAGACTTAAAAGTAACTATTTTTAATAGATTATTAGTATAAGTAGTAAATAATTTTAATATAACTATTTATAATACTATAGTTACTAAAATAGACTTAACTAATTTATATAATTAAAATTAAATTTAGCTAATTCTATTTATAGTTACGGATCTTCCTTAATATAAAATTTTTTTAGATTTATTTTAGTTTAACTAAAAGAACTTAAAATAAATATTACTATTTAAAGGGTTCTCTTTAGAGGTAACTCTAAAAAGAATAATACTTTTATTAAAAAGATTATCCTTAAAAGCGCGGAAGAATTTAAGGGTATTATATATAACTTAACTATTTAGATATATATATATTTAGTAGGGTTAATAAAGATTTTAGTTTAAAATAAACTAAATAAGTATAAAGAATACTCTATACCGCCTAAATATTTTAATTTTTTAGATCTACTCTTAGACGAGGACTTTAAGATTTCTATAAACTATAAATTAAATAATCTAAAAATTAATTTTAAATCTAGTACTAATTCTTTATATTATTTTATATATAATTTTTTAGTTACTAAACTAGAGATTCTTAAAAAGTATATAAAAGAATATCTTAAGTATAGGTAAATTTAGTAATTAAAATCTTTAATTAAAGTTTTTATTCTTTTTATAGAAAAAAAAAGGTAGTCTAAAGTGCTAAATAAACTATAAAGGCCTTAATAACATTATAATTAAAAATTATAGTACTCTTTTACTAATTATAGAATTATTAAATAATTTTATAAAAATATAGATCTATACTAAATTTAATTTATAAAAAGCTTACTATTATATCTATATTATAAAAAATAATAAGTAGAAGACTGTATTCTATATAAGATATAGCTATTTTAAGTCTATAGTTATATTTTTTAGTTTAATAAATATACCTGCGCAGTTCTAATAGCTTATATTATAAATATTAGTGAAATTAATTAATATAACCTGTATTATATATTTTAATAATATACTTATCTTCTTAAACACCAAAAAAAATATAAGAGTTATATAAAAAAGGTATTACAGTATTTATATAAAATAAAACTTTATTTAAATTTAAAAAAATTTTTTTAGTATACTATATCTATAGAATACTTTAGCTTTATTATTTTACTTAAAGGCCTTTTAATAGACCTAAGTTAAGTTAAAGTAATTTAAAATTAGCTTAAACCTATTTATATACGTAATATTTATATTTTTATTAGTTTTATAAACTACAATTATAGATTTATAAACTATTTTTTTTAGTTAGCCCTACTACTTATTAAATTAACTTAAAAGGCGCTAGGTAGCGCTAAAGGTAGGCTAATTATAAAAAGGGAGGAAAGCGTACGTATAAATATAAGTAATACTAGTAAAAAAACCTTTAAAAAATTTTAAAATACTTTTTTTAAAGTACTAATACTATTGTATTTTAAGTATAAAAAATAAACTTAAATTAAAACTAACGCTTTTAATAAGGCTATTAGTACTATTTTAAGCTAATTAGTTTTAAAAAAAATAGATTATCCTAGTAGCAACTAAATAATTTTTATTTAAAAAAGTTAAATAGCGTACAGTGCTATTATAATATATATAATAAAAAACTCCTTACTCTTATAAAAAGTATTAAGTACTAAAGATAATACTTATAAGATATTTACTATAGGATTTTTATAGATTATAATAATTAATAATAGTTTATATAAATAAAAACTCTATCGCCGCGTTAAATATAGTTATACTTACTTCTTTCTAAGTATAATTTTAATATATTTTATAAAATAGAATTAATAAATCTAACTAATACACTATTTTACTGCTTTAATTATATACTAAGGTCTAAAATAGCTAAGTATAAATATAATATAGCTTTTATAGTACTTATAAAAAAGCTATTATAGCTTTTTACTATAAAGGTTAACAGAGTTATAGTTTTTATAATAATAATTTATATATAAATAAACTATAAACGTAACTTAAAGCTTATATAAAAAATTTAAAACTTTAGGCTATATAATTCACCTAAAAAGAAAATAACTACTTTAAAATACCTAATAGACTTAAAGGATAAAGAGTTAAATCTATCTAAAGATAGTAATAATAATTTATAACTAAATAGTTTAGAAAGCGTTAAATTAAAATTAATAAAACTAATATAGGCCTATATACCTAAAAATAAAATAAAAATAATTATTAAATACTGCAATAGTTCCCTCTTAAGATATTTTAGTATAAAATAAACCCTTAAGTATATATAACATAAATATATATAGATAGGTATATCTAAAAATATTATTAATTATATTTATAACTGTAAGCACGGTTAGCGTGCTAACTTAGAAATATATAAGCTATATAGTCTTCTTTATCTACTTTTAATCTTTAATAGATTATAGTAATACGTAACTATAAATTTTATTATAAACCTACTCTCTAGTTACTTTACTAGAAGTATATATAACGTAATTTTTATAATTATAAATTATTTTTCTAAAATAGTCTATTACGTAGTAGTAAAAATAAATTAAAATAGTATTAATTTAGTCTAGTCTTAGATTTATAAAGTTATATAATTTTATAAAAACTTAAAAATAGTATTATCTAATAAAGATCTACTTATATAAGTAAAGTATTAAAATACTTTTTATTACTATTTAAACTTAAGGTAAACCTTATCTTCTACCTTTTACCTATAAATAAATAGGTAGATAAAATAGTAAAATAAAACTTTTAAATAGTACCTTTATATTTTCTATTATTTAAAGTAAAATAATTAAGCGTTATAAATCTCTTATACGGAATTTACCTATAATAATAGTTAGTACTTTATTACTAAGTATACCCCCTTCTAAGTCTACTATAAATATAGCCTAAAAGAGTTAAATTAGCCCTTATAAGCGCTAGATAAAAGAGAGAGTCTCTAAGCTTTTTATTTAGTCTTTAAATTTATTAATATCTATAATAAAGCTAAACAAAAACTAAAAGTAGTATAGAAGTATTAAAAAGTATTTTAAAATAAAACGTACCTTCTACTAAACTTAAAAGTAGAGAGTAAGGTCTAGATTTTAAATTATTATATATAATCTATAAGACTAAGTAAAAAGATTAACTAAAAATAGTTAGGTTTTAATATAATAGTTAAGTATATAAATAGTCTATCTACTATATATAAAATAAAACTTATAAGTCTAGAATAAGTCTATTTAGTTTTTTATTCTTTTTTATTAAAATTATATATTTATATATTAATCGAACAAATAGTGTGGCTGTGGTAGCTCGGGGCGACCAAAAGGGGTTTTAAAAAAGGAGGAGTATGTGTATGCCTTTATGCTATTAAAATTATATAAGTCTTAAGGCACACTACCGTATAAGTAGAAACTAATAATTAATATATTATACTAATTTAGTAATAATATATATAATATAAAATATACTATAAACTATAAACGTAATAAGTCCGGTTAATAGAAATACTTTAGTAAATAGTAAAACTATTTAGATAAAGAAAATACATAGAAACTAAGAATCTTAATTAGTATAAAAGTACTAAAAAAGTTTTAGAAATAATTTAAACTTATTTTAAAAAGATTTAGGATAACCCTACTAGACTAAAAAATATAATAGTAGAATAGACTTTTTATAAAAAGTAATAATTTATTTAAGAGTATACTAGTATAATAAGACCGGAGCTAGTCTCCTAAAAAAAAATAATTTAAAGTAATTTTATATAGACTCTAAAAGAGTTAGAAGATTTACTTTTTTTTTTAGTAGTTATAAGCGCTAAATTAATTTAAAAAGACCTTTAATACAAATTAATAGTTTATTCTAAACTATTTTAGAGCTATATTTTTTAATTAAAATAAAATTATTATTTTTTAATTTATAATTCTACACGTGTCTCCTATAGGGAGTTTAGTAATAAAACTAGTCCTATTAAAAATTAAAGTAGTTTAACAGTATAATAAAAAAATTACGAAAGATATATAAATATATTATAGTAAAATAAAAACTAGAACTATTATAAATTAGTACTATTTAGCCTAAATTATTATATTAAAAGTCTATATATTATAGTAATAACTATAAGAAATTAAAAAAATATAAACTTATATAATGAGTTATTTAAAATTTATAAAAGTATTACTTTTTAAAATTTATATTTTAAAGAAAGTTACCGGGAAATAGAAGCCTCTAATAATTATAATTTTTATTAGAGTTAGTTATACTACTTCTAGTATAATACTTAGTGCTAAATTAAATATTAATATATAAAACCTTTTTATACTTATTACTATTAATAGAAATAAAACCTAAACTAGTAAAACTAAAAGCTTAAAAAATATAATAGTTACTATAGTAAAAAAAAGTAAATAAAAAAATATAATAGAGGTCTAAATTTAAGTTTAAAACTAAGTAGTATTATTAATAGTATAATAGTTCTATTTAACTTTTAAGCTAATTAAAGCTACTCTATAGAGAGTACTAGATTTCTAAAGGGTATATTAGTAACTAAATACGCTAAAAGTACTAAATTAGCTTAAACTACGCTATTATACTACTATAAAGAATACTTACGCCCTCTTTACTCTTTTTAGGACTTAATTAAGAGTTATTAAAATTATTTTTAGTTTTAGTACGCTTTTGCTTTTTCTTAAAGGCCTAGTTTAAATAGTTATAATTATAAAAAAGGATACTAGACTCTGCGCACTTATTTATAAAATAAAAAGTATTATTATAAGCGTAAAACTTATTAAAAAATTTAATACTACTACTATATAATAATTAGCACTAAATTACTTTAAATTATTATAAACTATTTACTTACGCAGTTAAATCCGCTATAATATACTTATAAATAGACTTTACTTTTTTATTTACTTTTTTTTTTTAATTTTTTTATACCCTTTAGTCGTATTAAAAAGCGTAAAGGTAATAGGCTTAATTATATATTAAAATTAGCCATCCTTAAGGGCCGTAGAATACTTAATATAGTAAAAATTTATAACCTAATATTTATACTTTATAAGTTTAGCTTTATATCTCGTACGGTATTTATTAAACGCCTTTTAGCTTAAATAAAGATAATTATTTTTATTATTAGCTAAAGCCTTATTAATAGCGGTTTTAAGTTATTTTAAATACTAAAGCTTATTATATAGTGGCTAATTAATATAATTAGTACTATATAGCGCTAAGTAATACTAAACTAGTACTTACTATATAGTAAGTAGTGTTTTTATTAAAATAAGTAAAGTAAGTTTTTATTTAGTAGTCCTTATATATAAATAATTCTTACTTATCTGTATTAAAGTTTATTAAATACTAATACTTACTATCTAGAATACTATACTTTACTATAATTTTAATATAATTAATATAGAATAATTCTATCTACTATCTATTCTTTTTAGTTAATTTAATATAAAAGTCCTTTAACGTATAGCGTTTTAGAAATATTATAGTAGTATAAACTAAAACTAAATAATATAGCTAAGAATTTAATAGATAATAACTAATTATAATTTAAAATAACTATATAGTATAATTAGTACTAAATTTTACTATTTTATACCTTATATAAAATACTTACCTTTAAAGAAAAAAGTTAAAGTTAAAGTAAAAAGTAGAAGTAAAAGTCCCTAAAATCTAATTTTATAGCTAAAGGTACTAAAACGCTAGCGCCGGTAGGATAATATTATTAATTAGCTTATTACGTAATTAATTATACCTAATAAAAATAGTAAAAAATAAGTAATACTAAATACTACTAAATAGCGATCTATAGAAAAAGGCCTTAAAAAGAGTATTTAATTTTAATATTTAATACTATTATACTAAAATAGTCTAAAGGGTACTAAATAAGTAAATATAGGCTATATAAAGCTATATTACTTACTTTTAAATTAAAAATAGTTCTAAGAGGGGAATAATATTATAATTTAGATATCTTCGCTCTAAATAAGAACGTGCTTATATAATAAGGGATATATAGTCTACGCTATAGGGTATTAGCTTAGTAGTAATTTATCTCTCTATACTTATAAATAATATATATCTAATTTACTTTATATATTATACTATATTACTACTTAACCCTAATTTCTAACAGCTCGTAAAGTACGTTAATTAATAGTATTTTTTTTTCTAATTAAATAGTTAGTAATAGCCACTTTATTATATAAAAATTTATTTTTAAATACTAATTTATATATATAATAAGTAAGATATTAAAATAAAATAATAATAAAATACTTATTATATAAAACTATATAATAATAATAATAAAAAATTAATAATATTATAATAATAATTAGTATATAAATAACCGGACTTAACTATAACAGGTTAGGTCCGATAGATTATAATAGTAGTGCTTATTAATAGGTGTATAATAAGATAGAGACTTTTTTATTCCCTTTTAATACTAACTATCTATTTCCTTTATACTTAAACTATTATATATTATTTTACCTATACTTATAGGTATTTTATAACGCTTCCCTCTCTCTCCTTAGTATATTATCGCTACATTTATCTATTATATTTACCTATTATATTTACCTATTATATTTACCTATTATATTTACCTATTATATTTACCTATTATATTTATCTGTTATTATTAATTACTATCTTATATATAGCTTTCTCTTCTTGTCTTTAGGCTAGCTCTTAAATGTATTATTACTAATACTATTTTTACTAGCTCTTTTACGTTTTACAGCTATACTATTATTAAAGTAATAACTACTAGTTTATTTTTAAACTTAGCGTAGTTAGGGTTATTCTAGTTATTTAGTATAGCTAAAAGCTATTACTTCTATCTATAAATATAGTTTAGGTTACCTATAATAGGACTTTTAGGGTTTATTACCTTTATAACTATATAGGTTAATAATAATTACTATTATTATACTGTACTAGTGCCGGTACTAGTATAGGTATAGGTATAAGTATAGTATACGCTTAACTAGCTTTCCCTCTATAAAAATATAGTCTATAGCTATTATAATTATTATTTATTCCGTACCTATAAGTTACCCGTAAAAATTAAATCTTACTATAATACTCTAGAGCTCTATAAAAATAGCTAGTAAAAGAGTTCTTACTAAGAGCTTTTTTATTACTAATATAGTAATAAATCCAGTTACGTAAAAATTGTTATATGTATTACTTTTATAGGATTATTTATCTATATTATAATATAGTGTGTGTAGTAATATTTATAAAGAAAAATTTAATATAGCTACCTAAAGTAGTAGACTACTTATTATACTTTTCTATTATTCTATATATATAGTAGCGGGGGCGCTAGCGTATATTAATACCTTATAGTATACTATTAATAGTAACTAGCTATTAACGTTATATATTTTTTTTATAAATAGGCGTCCGGTACTAGGTTAGAAGGTAATACTTACTTACGTATTACTATTTTAACTTATTATAACTAGTAAATACGTTTTTAGTATATATATTAATATTTAACTACGCGCTACGTCTCCTATTATTATACTTAAAATATTATAGAGCTGTTTTATAGGAATCCCTATAGTAACTAGTAGTTATTTTTTTAAAAAATATAAGTACTACGCTAAAAGCGTAGCTTTATTAAAAAAATATATAAATATAAAATTAAATTTATACTTTTTAATATATTTATAAAAAATTATTAATATTTTAATTATTATATTATACTTTAAAGTTAATTAGGTTATAATTTAATTAGTATATATTATTATATAATATAATAAATATAATAATAAAATATTTTTTATATAAAAAATTTAATTAATAGTAAAGTAATAAAACTAGTATATAAATAATTTTACTATAAGGTTATTTTAAATTAATTTATAATATTATTTATAATTTTTACTTTTTATAATTTATATACTATATTAATAGTAATATACTATAGTTATAGAGATAAGAATTATATATATATTTATATATTAATTAAATAAAAAGTGTAGCTGTAGTAGCTCGGAGCGACCCAAAAGGTAGTTTAAAAAAGTAGGAATAAGAATTATTAAATTACTATATAGACCTATTTACTTACTAAAATATATATTAAATTTAATAAAGACTAGTATAAAATTTAACTATCTTTTTTTTTCTGTCTTAATAGAGACCTAGAAATTTTATAATTATAATAAAATAATTAATCCGGTCTTAATAGAGACCTAGAAATTTTAAAATTATAATAAAGTAATTATTATAAAATATTTTATTTTATTTAGTTATATACTAAACTATTTATCTATATTTTTTTATACTAGCTATCTATTATTATTTCTTTAAAAACCCCTCTTCGCTTACCTCTAAATATTTTTTATAATATTAAGCTATAGCACTCCTCTATATACTAGTAATTTTTATTTTATATTATTTTAATTAGGATTATATACGCCTTCTATACTATAAACTATAGTCTCTAATATACTTAGTTACTTACTAAAAAACTATACTATCCCTTTACTTTAGCGCTTCATAGTTATTAGTATTAGTATTATTATTTATAGTAAATAACTTATTTTTATTTATTAATTACTTAGTATAGTAGTATAGCTATAGTAGTTTTAGTATTATTTTAGTATATAGTAGTACTCTTAAATAGTAGATTTTTAGTTTTTTTATAAAATATTATAGTTTTTTTTTATATATAATTAAGTCTACGCCTATACTAATAATATTATTTTATTTAAGTATAGACTTTTATAGGTTATCTATAAAGATAAATAGTAATATAGTAACTATATTAAATATATAAAGGCATATATATACTCCTCCTTTTTAAAACCCCTTTTGGTCGCCCCGAGCCACCACAGCCGCACTATTTGTTCGATTAATATACAAATATATATATATACAAATATAAATTAATTTAATTTAAAAGCTTAGAGTATATATTATACTCTATAATATAGACTAAAGTAAGTTTAGTATATATATTTTACTAAAATTTTATTTTTTAATATACTAGGAGCGTATATTTTAGTTATAGAGTAGTAGTATACTACTATTAATAGACGCCTCTTTTTCGACACATTAATTATAAAGGTATACATATACTCCTCCTTTTTTAAAACCCCTTTTAGTCGCCTACACAGCCACTACAGCCACACTATTTATTCAATTAATATATAAATATATTAATATTTTATTTTTTATAAGTACCTACTTAGTATTAGTTTATAATAGTAGATATACAGGTATAAGTTACTATATAAGGTAATAAACTATACTAAACTATAATACTATTAAATACTATTAAATAATTATTACGTACCTATTTTAGTACTATCTTTCTTAATTAGACTTAGCGTAATATTTTTAAAAGCCGGTTATTAGGTTATATAGTATATATAACACTTTTTTTCCTAATTAAGTAGTTACTAATAGCAACTTTATTATATATAAAAAAACATAATTAATATAAAATATTTTATTTTATTTAGTTATAGATAAAATTATTTATTTGTATTATTTTAAATTTACTAGCTATTATTATTATATTAAAAGTATTTAGTCTAGAAAGACTCTAAGACTTTTTATATTTTTTATCTAATTTATACCTATACTAGTGTACTTTATTACCTTTTTAATAAAGCTTACATGGTTTTTTATATTTATTTTTTATCTTTAGTAAGCGCTTTTATACTATATAGTTAAAATAATATTTTTATTATACTATTAGTTTTCTTTTAACTTACGTATACTTATTAGTTATTATTATTATTTTAATAAAATTACTTACTATATACCTTTAGTAACTAGTATATGTCTATATATATATATTTATATACTAATTAAACAAATAGTATAGCTATAGTAGCTTAGAGTAACTAAAAGGGATTTTAACAAAGGAGGAGTATATATATACCTATATATTTAATGTGTCGAAAGAGGTATATATCTATAAGTAATAAGCTCATTAGCTCTTTCTCTAATACAGGGGGGTGACAAAAAAAGTCTAATTAAAAAGATAGCTTTTTTAAAAATTTATATAATATTAAATAATAGGCCTTAAAATACATAAGTAATACGGTGTTAAAAAGAAAATTATAAAAAATTTTATAAATATTTTACCTACTAATTATTAATTACTTATAATAAATTAAAATTACATAAATATAGTAATTTTATAAATCCCTTCTTTAGGTTTCTATAACTTTTTAGTTAGTAAATATATTTAACTAAAATTTTAACTATACTCTTTTAGGCCTAGTCTAGATTACGTAACTAGATTTTTAAAGTATATTAGTAATCTAATTATAAAATTATATTAATTATAAAAATTTAGCCTATACCTATATAATTACTGCTTACGTAATATATTATTAATATTATAGTATATTATAATATCTTTTAACTTTTATAAACCTAAACTCCTATTTCCTTAAAATAGTGCTAAATTTTTTAAAGCTTAAACCTAAAGTTAAATTTCTTTTAAAAGTATAGAATTTTTCTTCTCTAACTACTATTACTTTAGAAAAGTTTTAATAAACTATTTATAGTGCTATAAAAAGAATTTAGAAAAAGAAAAAGATAATTATAATATAAAAAAGATTAAAAGGGATAGAGTTTCTAGAGTAACTTAAAGAGAAAAAAGAGTAATTAATAGAAACTTATTTAGAAGTCCTAAAAAAGAAAATAAAAGACTATTATTATAAAATAGTCTAAATATTTAAAAAAGATTATTATAAAAGATTTTAAAAGAGGAGGATTAAAGTATTAATATATGAAAAAAAACTAATAATTAATAAAGAAAATACTAAAAAAGAATTAAAATACGCTAAAGAGACTATAAAAAATATAAAAAATATAAATTTAATAAAAAAAATTTTTTTCTAATAAGTAAGTAATATAAAAGGGATAAAAGAATAAATAATATTATAAAAAAAGAAGTAATAATAAAGTTAAAAGAAAACTAGCTGTTAGCTAATTACGAAGTAAGTTATTTAAATTTTTTAAAATATTAAAATATATAACTTATTATATATTTTTAAGTTTTAGTTTTAGTTTTTTAATATTAATTTTATTAATTATTTTATAGGCTAAGACCTTACCCTATAAGTTTAGGGTATAATTTAGGTAAAAGGTAGATGTAATTTAGTATTTATTAAAATGCCTAATTTATTTATTTCTTTTACTAGTAACGATTATATAAATAGACTTTTTATATCTAAAGTTAAACTAAAGATAAAAAGGGGTAAGTAACTTTATAGATTTTTTAGTTTTTTTTTTAATATAATAATATAAATATATATATATATTATTATATTATATTATAATTATAAGCTTTACATAAATAATAATTTATATTAGTATTTTTAATAAGGTAATACCCTTAGTTATAAAATAATAAACGTTTTAATCTGGTTTAAAAATAATTAAAATATTTTTTTTTATACCTAGCCTATAACACTAATTTAGCCTACATAAAAAATATATAGGATTTTATAAAATTTAGGCTAAATAAAAATAAAAAAGCTAATATAGATATCGAATTAAGTTTAAAAAGTATAGAGGCTATTAAAGAGCTATTTTTAAATAGTAGAATATAAAATTATAAAAAATTCTTAATAATTATATTTTATTACTCTCGAGCTATTAAAAAAATATTTATAGAATCTTAGGAGTACTATAATAAATACTAGTAATATATTATTTACTAGTTTATTATTAGAAATGTAATAATTTAACTTTTATTAATAATTATATAATTAATATATTAAACTATAAAGATAATTAATATACTAATATAATAGAGTATCTATTATACTATATATAAAAATAAGCTAATTTTATATCTTAAATAAAAAGTTATACTAACTTAAAGTAGGGTCCTAAAACTCTTTTATATTTACTAATTTTTTACTACCCCTAAACCCCCTTTTTTTTTTTTTAAAAAAAAAAAAAAAATAAGCCTTTTATATTAAGGCTATCTAACTATTAAAAAAAGTCCTTTATTTCCTAAGTAAACTAATAACCGGCTCTTTAATTCCTAATTAATATATTACTAAATAAGGTTATATTAAACTACTAATCTATTACCTAATTAGGCCTAGTTCGCTACGCTAGTCCTATTTAGGAATAGATTTTTATCTTATATAATATTAGATAGTAAAATACCTTACTTATACCTTCAGATGTAACGCGTTCCGCGCGGAGATTCCGGCTTCCTATAGCCTTATATTAATTCCTTAGCAGTGCTCCGCACTTCTAAAAACTCTATATTTTACTATATAAAGTAGGCGCGTTTAAAGAACGCTGCGACGAGGAGAGGAATTAAACCCCTAATACGCAGAAGACCTTAAAAATTTAAAGAATTTTAGTATTTCTAGGCACATGCCCACTGTGCCACCCCGCCCCTAAACCCTTTAGTAAATAGTCCCTCATATAGTAAATAAAATTTACTAATTTTTTTCCTTATAATACTATTTTTTTTATATTTTTAGGCTTAGTAATTAAAAATTATATTATTTTAAGAAAGATATCTTTTTTAATTAGTCTTTTTTTTTTACCCCCCTATAATATTTAAAAGTTTTAGGGGGGCCTATATATAATATATATTTTTTCTTTAGTGCGTAGGCTAGGTAAGTAAACTAATATATAGGTGTACTTAGTATTATATTCTTATTATAAGTAAAAAAAATAATATAATTATAAATAAAAAAGTTAATTATTATTAAATACTATACTACCTTTATATACGGAGTAAAAAGTAATAAAAATAAATATAATTTCTATTTTATATAAAAATAAAATTAAAAAAGTAACTAATAGACTATAATAGTAATTATTAGTTACCTATTATATTAGTATACTTTTAGTCTAAAGTAGCGACGCTAGTATATACTAGGCTTAGAAAGTATTTTAGTAAGCGAACAGGTCTACGTAGCAATTTGACAATACTTACCCCTGCAACCATAGTAATCGGAACCTGACTCCGATTTCCGAACACGAACGATGGAGGCTGAAGTGGGTCCGTGCGGGCCGCGTTTAGTGCTGGCGCTTGATGCCACCTTTAACTTTTTGGTGCCTCTAAAAGTAATATAAGCTGGCCCTTGTACGCCTCTTCTTGATGCGTTTCCTCTTTCCGTGTCCCACTGACGCTGGACAGGTGCATCCCGTGCCGAGCCGGCATTAAAAAAAAGACGAATTGGATGCGGACACCCTTCCTGGCAGCACACCAACGACGCCTTTCCCCCAAACGCCATCAAGTACGAGAGGTACGCCAGGACTTCATCCAAAAGCGACAGCGCGGTGAGGGAATGCGGTTTGATGGTGGCAAGCCGGAAAGCGGTGATTCCCCCGAACGCGTCCACACGAACTTATGCGATTTGGCGACCGGAATGGCGCGAGCGAAACAGGCGACTGCAGCGAAGGAGCAAAATGGCAGCGCCAACGGGGCGAAGCGCCGGCGCCCGAGCATTACGGAGAGGATAGAGAAGCGGTTGGAAGAGGTGGCTGAGGCGGCGGCTAGGGACCCCGTGGAGCAGAGGCAGAGTGGACTGTTGGCACTGGCGATATGTGTGGGGGGCATATATGCGAGCTTGTAAGAAGCATTCGTCGACGTGGAAGAAGCATTGCTAACATGTGTGCAGCCTGAGCTGGGCATACCTCCAGGAACGCATAACCACGACGACCTACGGCCCCGACCACTCCCGCTTCACCTACTCCATCTTCCTCAACACCGTCCAATCCGCCTTTGCGGCATGCACGGGAGCAATATACCTGTTCGCCTCGTCTCCCCGAGACCCCAAAACCGGCGCGCGAAGAGTGCCCCCGATATTCCCCTCAAAGCAGATCCTCTTCCCGCTGCTCCTCATCGCCATCACCTCCAGCCTGGCGTCCCCTTTTGGCTACGCCAGTCTCAAGCACATCGACTACGTGACCTTCATCCTCGCCAAGAGCTGCAAGCTGCTCCCCGTCATGTTCCTGCACATCACGCTCTTCGGGAAACGCTACCCCTTCTACAAGTACGCCGTCGTCGCCTGCGTCACGCTCGGCGTAGCCACGTTCACGCTCTACAACCCGTCCACCGCGAAAAAAGCCGCGAAGAAGGGCGTCTCGGCCGACGCCAGCAAGCTCCTCGGCCTCTTCCTGCTGGCCATCAACCTGCTCTTCGACGGGCTCACGAACACCGTCCAGGACCAGATCTTCAGCTCCTTCAAGAGCTTCACCGGCCCGCAGATGATGTGCGCGCAGAACCTGATGAGCACGCTGCTCACCACGTGCTACCTCTTCGCCGCGCCGTACATCGCCGCGTCCCCCGCCGGCGCCTTCGTCGGCCTCACGCCCACGTCCGGAAACGAGCTCCAGGACGCGCTCGCCTTCGTAGCGGCGTACCCGAGCGTCGGCTGGGACGTGCTCGCGTTCGCGGCGTGCGGCGCCATCGGCCAGGTCTTCATCTTCCACACGCTCGCGCACTTCAGCAGCTTGCTCCTCGTCACGGTCACGGTCACGCGCAAGATGCTGACGATGCTGATGAGCGTCGTGCTGTTTGGACACCGCGTCACCGGCATGCAGTGGGCGGGGGTCTCGCTCGTGTTTGGGGGCATCGGCGCGGAGGCGTGGTACCAGCGGGTGGAGAAGAAGGCGAAGATGGAGGCGAAGCGGAAGGCTGCGAAGGGGGAGTGAGGAGGGGTGGGCGTAGACAGGGCGTGGGGGCGTATACGCGGTGTAGAAGAATAGATCTAAGAATAGATTTCTAAGCAGGGTATCAAGGGCGTTCCATTTCCAAGGTTCCAAGGTTCTTATTTGCGCACGTGACCAATTTGGATTACTGAAGCGTAATTAACAGAGTTAATGTGCAGGCCCGGGGTTGACATTCACCCAACCCACCACCACACGCCTCCCACACCGCAAACCATTTGCATCACATATAAAACACTCCTCAAATGCGTGAAAAGGCCGGCACTGCCTTGCACTGAATTTGCGGCACGTGTACACCCCAAGTACTCAATTTCCGCCCTGCAGCGACCCTCGCAGTGCAGAAAAGCACATACAGCACACAGAATAGCTCGAAAACGCGCGAAGATGAAAGCTGCAGCTTTAATTATGTCCCGCCCCGAGGGCTGCGCGGTTGTAGACTCTGCTCGCTTCAGTGCCCAGTTGTATACGTACATTCTGCCCAGCCCTAACTTCTCGGGCGTATAATGTTGCCTCCCCCCCGAGCGGTACCACTTGCGGGTTCACCCGGGCTCTCCCATCCGTAGTGCGCTGGCAATGAGATGTAGGGGTTGCACGCACGCTTTTTACGAGGTATTGTGTTGCACAACAGTTCGACTGTCGGGTACTGGACTAGATGCAAAGTTGGCTAGTGACGAACATAGCCTATGAGTTCATGAGAGGCCGGGCTGCGCAAGGATGCATGTCGAGTTGGGAGCTCGAAGGATTCCGGTTCCGTTTGGAGTGTTTTTGCCACACTGGATTACAACTGTATATGTTTCTGAGTGCCTGCTCGCAAATCCACATGCGGGAAATTGAGTGTATCGGGTTCGGAACTCTTTGCAGCAGGATGAGAGGGTGGAGAACAAACAAGCTCAAAGAGGAACCTGAATCACGAAGAAACGAAGCGGCGGGATAAGATGTCGGCTTGGACACGATAAGCAAGTGTGAGGCCGTTCTCTGGGCGGTGATAACACGTGCACCAGGCAACCGCGCCAGAAGTTGCTTGATTTGACGAGAGAATGTTGAGGTTGTGGCATGGGTGGGAACCGTGGTGATAGGAGAAGGACGGTGCAAAGAAGGAGACCCATGTAATAGGCAAAGTCGGTTAGGAACGAGTCCGAGATTCCGGGACAGGAAATGTAGGGGTGAGCCTACCGGATACCTAACTTTGGAAAGACATTTTGTCGGGGGTAAAATTGCTTGTCAAAACCATCGATAATGGGCGAGGACGAGACCAGAGCGTGGAATTTTGTTTCGCAAAGTAAAGAATGGTACATAAATTAGGAACAGTATATACGTAAGAACAGTACATAATTAAGAACGGTACATGAGTAAGAGCAGTGCATAGGTAGGAACGGTACATCAAGGTAGATGGAGTGAACAGGAACAGCATGATGCTGAAGACGAAAGAGGGGATAAAGAAAGACCCGCGGCCGTCACTCTCCCCGACGTACGATGCAGTTCATCTTCTGCGCGACGGTTCTTTCGGAGAGCTGATCCCAATGATGCGGCAGTCTTCATATGGTGGAGGGTTGGCGCGGGGTCGGCTTGGACCGCTGGGAGAGGTAGCGATGAATTCGGGGCTTTCACCGCGGGTATTCGGTCGAGGCGGGGAGGAATTTGGAGAGAAAATCATGGGTTCGGGGTCATGCTCAGCATTAATTTGGCTTGCAGCTTCAGATGGTCGAGAATCAACTGCGGCCTGGGATTACGCCTTCGATCGCGAGCAAGGTTTCCAAAAGCGACCGATTCGATGAGCCCCTCGAAAGAGGAATACAAAATGTCGGCGAAGACTTGACCGGCCCAGCTGGTGTCGCTTGTCTGGAGAGTCGCACTTTTGGCGTACCGGTTGCTGATTTCGTGCGCCATGACTGCCCTGACAAGGCCCTGGTGCGCCCGTCTCTCCCATATCAACTTCCATGCCTTTTTGGAATCGGGGAGATCCTCATCATTGGGCAACATCTCATCGTCTCGTCTTCTTCTTCGGATCCGTCTTCGGCTTCTGACTCGGATTCCAATTCACTGCTGCTCGGGTCTTCGATCCTGGGAAGTGTACCGAATGACTGTGCCCATCTTGGAGGTCCTCTTCAAAGAGACCCTGGCGTATCGCGCCCGAGAGATCATCAAGAAGCATGGCGATACTCTTGAACCCTCGGAATTGATGGGGAAGCGACAGGGAGCCATGACGATGGATGATTTGCGCGCGCTGAGTGTTGGTGGAAGCACGCGAGGCGGAAAGCGATTGGCCGGATACGCTTGAGTGAGTTGACGCGTCAAGCTGAGGCGGTTCGAAACGCTGTGGCAGAACTGTGCTAGGAGGAAGGAGGAGTTGTAAACAGATAGGAAAAGAAGAGTTTATGCCGTCTTTGCAGACGGCGAAGGGGAAACTGAGAGACGAGGTGATGCATCACAAGCTCTCCGCCGAGGAGATTTTGTTCTGCGGGTCAAACGCGCTACGACGCGTCCGCTCGCGGAGGGAAGGAGCAGCAACGGAAAGCACCACCCACCGCGTCACGAACACTGGTTTGAAGTGAGTCTTGCCGAATGTTCGAGAGGAATGGTGGGTATAATGGGGCTTTATCCGCTGTGATACGCCCAGCAGCGCTACTGAGAACGGTTCGACGAGCCGTGCACTACAAGACGGACGCTATCTCCTCTGAGCCTGTAGCGAGAGTAGGTGGTGCATAGGGCGTAGCTTACAATCTGTCTTCAATCCACGCAAGTCGTACTTCTAGAGTAAATGCGCGTTCTTCCTTTATCGTCGTTAACGACCTGAATAGGCCACGTTCGCGTGCACTACAGGCTATACGGACCACACTGGCTGTGAACGGACCACACTGGCTGTGATGACAGTCTGCCTGCCAGAGCAGCCGCCATGATACTTCTTGCCGTCAGTGAAATTGTCGAGAGTCCATGTCGGCAGTTGTGTCATGAATGGGGTAGCTTTCCAATCAATCCGGAGACAGTCATGGCACCATATATTTTTTTTTTAAATCACAATCTAGTGTTCTATATACTTCTGAGTCTCCTAAAATACTATAAAACGCCTTTCTTTCTCTGTATTGCAACCTCCTGCGTTGTACGCCGGCCCTTAGATATTAGATATTATTTTACTACCTCTGTAAGATTATTATTCTTAATTTAGTAGGTAAGGAGTTAAATTAATATAAAAAAATATTATCGTTAAAGATAAAGGAATTATATTATTATAAAAAGAAAATCTAATTTTTTATTTAATAGTAGATAGCTACTATACGTAGACTATTAATTAAAATTATACTTATTATATAGGTGTTTTAATTAAAAAAGTTATATAAATAGTTAAGTTTTTTAATAGTAAAATACTAGAAGTAGTCTTTAATATTATAGATTATTATAAAGAGAAAGGCGTTAGTATTAGTATAAATATAAAAGTAGATGTAAAAGTAAAAGAATAGTTTTTAAATAGATATAAATCTAATATATATATTATTATCTACTATAGTAGATCTTATTAAGTAGTAAAAAGAAAATTAAAATTTTTATTTTTAGCTATTTTAATTATATAGTATTATTTTATAGTATATTAAAAAAAATTATATAGTTTTACTACTATTAAAGCTTTAGGCTAGTAATAAATATAAAAGTAAATATAAAAGTAGGAGAATAGTCTCTAAATAAATATAGATTTAATATATATATTATTATCTACTATAGCAGATTTTATAAAGTAGTAAAAAGAAAATTAAAATTTCTATTTTTAGCTATTTTAATTATATAGTGTTATTCTATAATACGTTAAAAGAAATTATATAGGTTTACTACTATTAAAGCTTTAGGCTAGTAATAGATATAGGGGTAAATATAGGAGTAGAAGAATAATTTTTAAATAAACGTAGATTTAAGATATATATTATTATTTACTATAGTAGATTTTATAGAGTAGTAAAAAGAGAATTAAAATTTTTATTTTTAGCTATTTTAATTATATAGTATTATTTTATAGTAGGTTAAAAGGAATCGCGTAGTTTCGCTACCGTTGAAGCTTCGGGCCAGCAATCTCAGGTTGGGAACGATACATCGAGAAGTGACCGTATAACTTGCCATCAGCTATGTCTACTTCCAATTGCGAACACGACATGGTAAAACTGAACCTTGTTTATCCTCAAGTCAATTCAACAGACACATGTAGCTATCCTTGATCAAGAAAACTGTCACCCTTCATCCAAGATCGAACGTGTTACCTACAAGCTCTGAGCGGAGTTCTTCCGCTCTGTCCCGGGTCTCACGCATTCAAATTCCCAACGCGTCCACTGCCACCGAATACGTATAGCTATGATAATGTACCTTATATATGAGCTGCGTGTACCCGTTAACAGGTTCACGCACTTTGCCGCTCTGCCATCGTGCCTTCCCCCATGAGAGTTGCACTAGCACTAGCGCGTTCTCACGCGTCTACTTATACGGCCCGCGAGGTTCCTACGAACCTTTTTCCTTTCCCTTCAGCTTGTCTCTGAGTTTTAATTCTACTGTCTGCAACGACGGTAAAAGACCTTTTAGTCTCATTACCCACTCCATCAACGTCACCCCACCACTTCCTCCACCAAGTCTACTCCTCTCACGACTCCACCTCTCTCGCAACTCTACCTATCTAACGGCTTCCTCCTCACGTACATCACTTCTTTCAGCTACCCACCATCAGCTGCCACCCACCACTAGCCGCCGCCTGCCCTCCGCTGCTACACGCCACCAGCAGCCACACATCATGCCCCCACGCAAGGCCTCCTCCTCAAAGGGCACGCCCAATGCCACCCAGCAGTTGTTCGGCAGCGCCCCCCCGCTACCGAAGCTCAACGACAAGAACAAGATCCAGAAGGACAAGGGCAATCAGTCGACACTCGGGAATCACCATGACGGCCAAGCACAGATGCAAGCGTTCAGGGACGAACTGATGATGAAACGCGGCATCATGAAGGGCAAGCTGGAGGCCGCGAGAGCACAGAAAGACGATATCGCCAAAGACTCCGACGACCCGAACATCCCCGTTCAGGACCTACTCGCCCGCCTCAAGCTCACTGGCAGACCCGGATGATCTCGCCCAAGAGCCTCTCGAGGTGGATCAGATGATGCAAATGCGGGACTCTCTATATGAGTCCTTGGACGACCTCCGCAACAAGAGTACCAACGTCTCTGTAGATGCCTTGCAACAACTTACCCAAAGGCGTCGAGAACTGCTTGAGACGCTCAAGGAGGCCGGCGTCTACGCAGAGGAGGCAAATCTACGGGATCTTACCACTCTGGTAGATGAACTCACGGCAGAGAAGGACTACCTGCGGGGGAAGATGGCCGCAACCAACGACTACCTCGCGGAGACACTCATGGACTCTGCTACCGAATTGACCCGGGCCCGAGATGACCCAACCGCTGTCCAGGATCTGGTCGAAGAGATCCGCCAGAACCAAGCACAGATGCGGGCATCCCTAGCACAGGCGGCGGATGACGCTCGGGCTGACAAGAAAAAGATCCGCGAGCTCGAGAATACGATCCAGCTGAACGACATACAGCTCAAGTCACAAAGGTCGATAATCAGCGATGCCAACACCAGGGACAGCAGGAACAGAGTGGACATGGCCGACCTCGGAGGCCAACTCAAGAGCAATCAAGAGCGTATCACCGACCGCGACAACCACATCAGCAACCTCGAGCAGAGGGTAGCGGAGCTCGAAAAGGAACGCGAACGCCTCAACGGGGAGGTCAAGCACGAGCGCCAGTTTCGGGACCAAGATCGCGCTGATCACAAAGCAGAGCTGAAGGAGGTCTCCAAACAGAAGAGTGACCTGGAAGCTCAACATCGTCAGCTGCAAGATCAACATGCTCAGCTACAAGCATGGAAGTACCACCAGCAGGTCTGGCAAGCCAAGGCTACCTTTTTGGAGAACAGCCTCAAACAACATCAAAGTGACGCCAGCGCCACTATCGCCGAGGCTAGAAAGCGCGAAAAAGAAGCTCTGGAACGCCAGAACCAGACGTACGACCAGATGATGGCTCTTGAACGACAGCTTGGCGCCAGGAGCCAGGAGCTACAGCAACTGATGCGGGAAGCTCAGCAAGCGAACATCCGCGAGGCGGAGCTGATGGCCGAGGCACAGAATCTCAACCGCTCTGTCGCAGATGTCTCAGAGCAGCTTCGTTATGCTTGAGAAGAGAAGGAGGGCCTTGCACAAGACAAGGACGCCCTCGCACTAGAGATCTCGAGCCTCAAGGCCACGATCGCACGGCTTGAACCGGACAACGCCTCGCTCAAGCAGAACAAAGATGGCCCTACGCAAGAGAAGGCCGCCCTTGAGAGGGAGAAGAGGATCCAATTTATTGCTTTCTCGTTCCTTGTCTCCTTGCTGAATATCAGAGGCGACAAGTACTCGGAAGATCTTGATTGGTATCGGGAACAATACCATGCCCGTCATCGACGTTTATTGGAGGAGGATGACGATTAGTTAGGTATATTAGAATTTCAAAGTATGAATATTCGGAGCAGGCTTGCTTTGACCTGTACCAGTCGGTAGATGTCTTCTCCACTTCCCTAACTAACTACTTTTCTAATTACTACTGCGTCGGGTACCGATAATTTCTTCGTTTTCTCGAGCTTCCCCCGCGTGTGAGTTTGATGCTCGGGGCAATTATCGACGGGTAGTGTCGCTTAAGTAGAGGCGTGTCTAAGCTGCAGGATATATATCCCCGTAGCTGATAGCTGCAGATAGCCTCCTCCGTGACCCCGTTTGTGCCCTTCAACTTGGTTTTAGACATAGAGTGACCCTCTGTTGAAACTACCACGTTAGTGACATGGAGAGTCGCGTCCTTACTGGACTGATAAGTGTGATCGTGATTAGGTCAGTGCCCTTAACATAGGACAAACGGGATCGTGGCGTCCTTCACTAGCTGACAAGTGATTGTCATCACCTTGGTGCCCCCTATGAGCACGACGTCTTGACCTAGAACGAGCGAGAACTGCCCGCTGGCGTATCTAGACCTCCACTAGCTATATTGCAATACTTTGGACACTGTTATAGCCTAATTATAAAGCTAGATAATAATTTTCCTATAATAATCTATGTAATACTATAACCTATATCTAGTACACTAAGTATAGATTATAGTAAAGTATTTTTTATAATATTTTATTCTCTCTAAATATTAAAATCTATTATCTTTTACTTAATTAATATTTTATTATAAAATAATATATAAATTTTTATAAAGTATTTTTTATAGTTTATTTTAAAAAGATTTTTAATAATATATATTTTATTTTTAATAAATTAATATATTTTATGTATAGTTATATATTAATTAAATAAATAGTATAGCTATAGTGGCTCGGGGCGACTAAAAGGGTTTTTAAAAAAGGAGGAGTATATATATATCTTTATACTTAATGTGTTAAAAAAGTTAATATATTTTATAAAGCTTTATATATTTATATATTAATTAAATAAATAGTGTAGCTATAGTAGTTAGTCTTAACCGTAATGGGTTAGGTCTAATAGGTTATAATAGTATTTATTAATAGGTTTATAATAAGTAGAGACTTTTTTATTCCTTTTTAATATAGACTACTTATTTTTTTTATACCTACACCTTTTATATTATTTTACCTATATTTATAGGTATTTTATAAAGCTTTCCTCTTTTTGTTTCCTATACTTATATATCGCGCCGTTTGCCTATATTATCCTATTATATATTAGTTATATATTATATAGCGTCTATTTTATCTGTAAGGCTACTATCTTTTATAACTACTTTAGTAAAGTTACTATATACTATAACTATAATAGCTACGCTGCCTTATACTTTAGTATTTCTTTTATATTTTTTTACTAATCTAGATTCTCTTAATCGCCTAAGAGCTTTTAAAATCTAGCTTTTTACTTACTTATACGTATCGGGTTCTTATTTATATTTTATAGTTTTAAGTCTATATTATACTATTAGTAATACTATAATATATACTAGTAAGAAAACTACTTACGGACGATATATAAGTAGTTATATTTTTAAATTATAATGCTTAGAGCGTATTAGCTAGTAATAAAAATAGTTTAGCTTATAAAGAGTTTAAAATTATAAATAGTATACTTTAGCTCCGCGTAGATATTACTATTAAGTTAATTAAAAATATTTAGTATTTTTGTAGTAGTATAGTATATAAAAATATATAGCCTACTAGTCTAGGGTTACTCTATATTTATTATATTTATTATATATACTATATATGCTGTATATATTATACGTCCTATTATTATAGGGTGTTATAAGGAGCTATAGCCTTATAGGTAGTTTATTTTCTTATATTTTTTTATATTATATATATATATAGTAGCGGGGACGCCAGCGTATATTAATACCTTATAGTATACTAGTAATAGTATAAGCTATTATTACTATTTTTTTTTCTTTATAAATAGACGCTGTATATTAGATTAGAAGATAACGCTTACTTATATATTACTATTTTAACTTATTATAATAATAAACTATTTTTAGTATAATATATTAATATATAACTATGTACTACGTCTTCTATTATTATACTAAAAATACTATAGAGCTGTTTTATAGGAACCCCTATAGTAGCTAGTAGTTATTTCTTTTAAAATATAAGTACTACACTAAAAGCGTATATTTATTTAAAAAAAAAAAAAAAAAAAAAAAAAAAAAATAATATTTAATAAAATAAAAAAAAAAAAAAAAAAAAAAAAAAAAAAAAATAATAATTTTT
>JASEKS010000382.1:24419-80079 GCA_030770415.1 Pleoardoris graminearum
TTTTAATTTATTATAAAAATAAATTATTTTTATTATAAATTATTATTTATTAATTTTTTATTATATTTGTTTATTTTATACTAAAAAAAATAAAAGTTTTTTTTAATATAACCCCTAAAGTTGTTAATTATTTTTTTTTTTAAAAAAAAAATAAAACCCAAAAAACGTATATTTTTTTAAAAAAAAAAAAAAAAAAAAAAAAAAAAAAGCTATGGTGGCTCGGGGCGACTAAAAGGGGTTTTAAAAAAGGAGAAGTATATATATGTCTTTATACTTAATATATTAAAAAATAAAGCCTTATAAAGCCGCGGTATAATATATAATAAAATTTTAGTATTTTATTTTTAATATATTATTATATAAGATTTAGTAAAAGTATAACTTTAGTAGAAAAATATTATAATTAAATTTTTTTAATTTTAATTTATAATATTTAATATTACTATTACTCCTAAGTATAAGTGTAAAAAACTTATTTATTTTTTTATATTTTACCTTTATTGTATTTTACTCTATTTACTAATATTATAAACTAATAATATTATTATAGACTTATTACGTAATTTAAAATAATATTTTTTTTTAAATTTTATATAAGCTTTTATACTATCTATTAAACTTTTTATTAAAATAATAATACTAAAAATTTATTAAAGTAAGTTACGTATATATCTAGCTTACTTAGTAGTTTTATAAAATAAAAGAATCTATATTTACTATTATTAGTACTTACGCCGCCTATAGTACTTACTATTTAATTAATAATACTTAGTAAATAAAAATAAAAATATATATTTATTTAACTCCCCCTTTTTTAAGATTATTATTATAACGTTACGTAACTTTAGGTTAACTATTTAAACTTCTACTATATTACGTACTTAACTAACTCTTAATAAGCTTTTTATCTAGTAACTATAATAACTTTTTTACTAATACTAATAACCTATAACCTTTTTAGACAAATAGTAATTAAAGTATTAAAATATAATATAGTACTCTCTATAGAATTTCTTAATCCGCTTACTAAGCTTTTATAATTATCTTATAGCGCCGTAGCGGATTTTTCTTATATTACCTATCGCCTATTTTAAAACTTTACTTTTATATATATATATATCCCTATACTTAGATAATTTTAATTATTTTAATAAGCATTTTCTACTAAAGTTTTACTTCTTTTACTACTCTAAAGAAGTCCTTTTTTTTATATTAAAGTACTATTACTACTACTATTATTATTATTCTCTATCTTAAATAAAAGAATTTTATTTTTTTATACTATTATACTTTAAAGTTTACTAAATTACTATATAAATAGAAGTAGACTTTAATATTTTTATAGATATTATAAAAACTAAAAATTATATTTATTTTAAGTAAAAAGAAATGTATTAAAATTAAATTAGAATTAAAGATATTAACTAAAAAATTTAGTCTATTAAGTAGGCTAGCACTTTATATAGCGTTAAGGTAAAAGTTAAAGTAGTCTTTAATGTAATCTAGCTAGTTATTACTATTAGTAAAAGCTTATACTATACACTAGAAGTTACCTAGTCTAATTATTAGATACTAGTATAAAGTTAAAATTATAGATATAATAAAGTAGAAAATTAAAAGTATAATTTTAATAATAGTACTAAAAAAATTTCTAAACTTTAAATATATAGTATTTATAAAAAGAAGAGAAAGCTATTATATTTACTATTTTAAATATACTATATACGGTCTATAGTTCTATTTTATCTAAAATAATAATTTATAAATACTTTATTATTATTTTATAGTTATTACTTTACTATTATTACTATTACTGGCCGATAACTGCTGTAGTAACCTGTTAGTTACTTTTTTAACTTTATTTTTATATAAAATAGAGATTATATTTATTCCTATTACTTTTTGCTCCGCCTATATACACAGGTGGTGTAGCGTTTAATAATAGTTAATATTTTTTATTTATAATTATATCTCCTTTTTTACCTATAACGATAATATAACACAAAATTAAGTATACCTATATATATATTTAGCCTACGTATTACTACACTAAAACTGAAGAAATTATATATAGGCTCCCCTAAACTTTTAAATATTAATTACCCTTAGTATTTTTATATTTTTTACCTATCGCTTTATAGGCTCTGAGCTCTAAGCTTAGAATATAGCTTAGGACGTTTTTACTTTTATTACTAGTATACCTAGTAGTATCTTATATAACTACGCTTTATAAGCTAGGCTGTATATCTCTTACACAAAATTAATATTAATACGCTTTTTTTTTATTATTTTTTATAACTAGTACGGTACTACGTTTACTGCTTTTACTCTTATTACTATCGCTTTTATATAGACTAGCGTAACTAACTCTAGATTCTTAAACTCTATTACCTTTACTATTAATAGTATTATAATTTTATTTATTTTATTGTTTAGGATTTTCCGGTATTAATAAATACTAATTTTAGAGAACTTAGTAATTACTAGGTATATAAAATACTTAGCGGTATTAATAAAAACTTATTATATATTACTATCTAGATAGGATACGGCAGAAATAGCTTATATATATATAGTTAGCGCAGTAGGCGTATTAAGGTTAATCTTAATAAGTATAATATTTGCCGAGATAGGTATAGGAGGAGTAAGAGGAGTTTTAAAAAATAACGTTTTAAAGAATATTTTAGTAAGTATATTTTTTTTATTTAAATATTTAACTGTGTTAACTGTAAAAGGATAAAAAAATATATAAGTAGTAGTAGCTACTACTATTTATATATTTTTTTTACTAAATACGGTATCTGTACTAGAGTTTTTATATTAAAGTTTATTAATTTAATATTTTTTTAGGGGGGCGCGCTAAGTGCCTAGCACGGTGCTATACTTTTTTTAATTTAGCTTTACCTAAATTTTTTAATATATTAAGTATAAAGGTATATATATACTCTTTTTTTTTAAAATACCTTTTAGTTACTCTAAGTTACTACAGCCACACTATTTGTTCGATTAATATATAAATATATATATATTACTATTACTATTTAATAAATTATTTATTAAGTTATCGCTCTACTAACTATAATAGAATTTAAAAAAGAAACCTATATTTAATAGGCTCTAATTATAGCGCTTTTAATTTTTATTTACTTTTATATTAAATAAAGACATCTAGTCTTAACAGAGACCTAGAGGTTTTAAAATTATAATAAAATAATTAATATAGAATATTTTATTTTATTTAGTTATATATCTAGCTATTTATTTTTATTACTTTAGACCTACTAGCTATTATTATTATATTAGAAGTATTTAATCTAAAAAGGCTCTAAAGCTTTTTATATTCGCCCTTATATTTAGTAAGCGATTTTATATATTTAAAATAATGTTCTTATTATACTACTAGTTCTCTTTTAACTTATCTATACTTATTAGTTATTATTATTACCCCTATAAAGTAACTTACTATATACTTTTAGTAGCTAATAACTACTGTAGTAACCTATTAGTTACTTTTTTAACTTTATTTTTATAAAACAGAGGTTATATTTATTTTTATTACTTTTTGCTCTGCCTATATACAGGTAGTATAGCGTTTAATAATAGTTAATATTTTTTATTTATAATTATAAATCCTTTTTTACTTATTTATAAAAATAGTTAACTGCGATAACTAAGTACGCTTTATATACCTACCTAGTCTACGTACTAAATACACCTATATATATAGGCCCCCTTAAAACTTTTAAATATTAACTATTATATAGAAATACTCCGGATTTTCTATTACTTTTACGCTATTTTTATCTTTATTACTAGTACTTCTAGTAGTATTTTACGTAACTACGCCTTATACTCTAGACTACGTATCTTTATTATAAATTTAATATTAATACGTTATTCTTTTTTTATTCTTTATAGCTAGTATAGTACTATATTTACTATTTTTCCTATTACTACTACCTTTATATAAGCTAGCGCTACTAACTTTAAATTTTAAAATTCTATTACTTTTACTATTAATAGTATTATAATTCTGTCTATTTTATTACTGTACGCCTTATTGTCTAAAATTTCCTAGTATTAACTAATAGTATTTTTATAAAACTAGTAAATAATTACGTTACGTACGGTAGTAGTATACTTAATAATATTATTAAGAATTTATTATATATTACCGTCTAGGTAGGATATAGCGGGAATAGCTTATATATTTAGCGCAGTAGACGTATTAAGATTAACTTTTATAAGTATAATATCTACTAAAATAATTATAGGAGGAGTAGGAGGAGCTTTAAATAATATTTTAAAAAATATTTTATTTAACTATATTAACTGCAAAAGGATAGAGAGATATATATATAATAGTAGCTACTACTATTTATATATCTCTCCTACTAAACACGGTATCTGTACTAGAGTTTTTATATTAAAGTTTTTATACTAGACTTTATTAATTTAACGTTTTTTAGGGGGGGCGTGCTAAGTACTAAGTACAGTCTAGCGCAGCACTATACCTTTTTTAATCTAGTCTTATCTAACTTTTTTAACACATTAAGTATAAAGGTATATATATACTTCTCCTTTTTTAAAACCCCTTTTAGTTACTCTAAGCTACTACAGCCACACTATTTGTTCGATTAATATATAAATATATATATATATATAAATATATACTTTTAGTAACTAGTATATATTTATAAATAATAAGTTAATTAGCTCCTCCTTCTATAATATAAGTAAATTATAATATAATAGCTACCTTATTTATAGTTCTAAATTTTTAAAAATTTTATCTATTATATAGTAGTTATTTCTATTTATTAGTTATATATTTATAGTACTATAGTACTACGTATAATACTAAATATTATTAATAATTATATATGTAGCGCGGGTTATAATAGTTTAGTTATAATATTAGTTTACTTTATAAATATTATATACTTTATAGTACTTTTTATAATACTTTTTATAATATCTAGGGTAAGTTTATATTATACTTTACGGCGCCCAGCGTAGGCCTATATATATACTTTTAAGTCTATTTTATAGTATTAGGAGCGCGCCTCTTAAATACGTAGTTATAAAAGCACTATATTATAATTAATAAAATAATACTCTAGGCAGCGTAATTTATACTATAAATATACTATTTTTTTTTCTCTTTTTTATAAATACCTATTTAATATTAGTATTAATAGTAAATACGTAAGTATAAATTAGTATAAAGTAATAAATTACTAAACTATAAAACTATTAAATACTATTAAGTAGTTATTACGTACCTATTTTAGCGTAGTATCTTTCCTAATTAGACTTAATATAGTACCTTTAAGAGCCGGTTATTAAGTTATATAGTATATAGAACACTTTTCTTTCTAATTAGGTAGTTACTAATAGCAACTTTATTATAAAAAAAAAAGTAAAGACGTAGCGTATACTAAGTTAATACAGCTCCTAGAGATAAATATAAAAAAATACTTACTTAACTTTACGTATACTAGTAAGCCCTAAAATATATATTTAGTTTTTTTTTTATTCTAGATCTTATAAGCGTACTAATAGATTTATTTTATTTTATTAGCCTAAGACTGGGATTATAATTGTTTTAAGTTACTTTTAGCTCTTTTAATAATACTAAATCTTTTAAATTTTTTTTTTAATTATTTACTTCTATAAAAGTTTTATTTTATTAATATAAAATTTCTATATATTAAAGAGGGCTTTAAAGTAGCTAAAAATAATAGACTTAAAAAGGCTATTCTCTACTAAAAGGTCGCGTACGCGTAGGCTAGTATAAAACTAGTTAATAAGCTATATATAGGTAGATAGTTCTAATTAATTTTAAATTTTATATTAGTTTAGAGTATTACTACTACTAAAAGTAATTAGTATAATAGGTAGTAAGTTACCTATTTAAGATTAGTATAGTAATAAATATTTTAAAAATAAAAATGACTTATAAAGATATAATACAGTAAAATACTTTAAGTAAGTAATAATATAGTATAAAATATAGAATAGATAGCTAAACTTACTTAAAAACTAAATATTTAGTTATATAGGCTCTAGGTAACCGCCTAATAACTTTATTAGTTTTAAAATATATATATTTAGTAACCGGGTTAACTAATCACCTTATATATAATTATAAATAGTAATTACTAATACACTTAAAAATAATTATAAGTAGTTACTAATCTATAAATATAGATTAGAGTATAAGCGGAATACTATATTTAGTAAAGTAATTATAGCCCTTACTAAAAGAATAGAGTATAACTTTTAAATGTTTAAAATTTATCCTACTTATATATAATTATAAACTATTTAGTATTTATTAAGTATTTATTATATATTATGCCGCGGCTTTATAAAGCTTATAAAGTATATTAAATAATAATATTACTTTTACTAAATTAATTAATACTATTACTATTTTTAATATTTTTAATATAAAATATTTTAAAAGTTTTAAATTAAATTATATATTAATATCTTGTAAAGAGAGGTAAAGTATAGCGTCGAAACACTAGTCTAAAAAAGGTATAAGCTAAAAAAAATTATTCCCCCGGATATAGTTATAAAAATAAGGGTATAAAGGACTATAAAAAATATATTTATTATAGTTAGATTTGAACTTATAGCTATAGTATATAGCTTAGTATATAGCTTAGCGTGTTTTTAAGTTTGGTATACTAGGGCTACCGTCGCCTCTGCTTCTTTTTTTTTTCTTTAGGCTAGGCTGCTGTAGTGCTGTTACACTACAACACGCCTATTCTGCTGTATTATTATTATTATTATCGAAGTTATTATATAATGGGATCCGGCATGTATATATTAATATAAAAATAATATTCGTTAATTTTTTTTTAAAAAATAATTAATGATAAATAATATTTATTATAACTATTATTAGTTATATAAAAGAGTAAAAAAAATAAAAATTATAAAAAAAAAATATTATTATTAACTACTATTTTATATATAGCTTATATATTATTATTAATATTCTTTCTACTAGCTCGTTTATATTTTATAGTTATATTATTATTAAGATAACTATTACTACTCTAGCTTTAAAGCTAGCGTAGTTAAAGTTATTTTAGTTATTTAATAGGATTAAAAATTATTACTTTTACTTATAGATATTATTTAGGTTAGTATTTATAATAAAATTTTTAAACTTTTTAAAATTTTTAAAATTCTTTACTATCGCGACTATATAGGTTAGTAATAATTACTATTACTATTACTATAGCTATAGCCGTATAAATATAGTATATACTTACTTATTTTTTTTTTTAGGATTATTACTATAATTTTACGTAACTACGCTAGTAAATTTTAATAGTGTTAGGGTTAGGTCGTATTAGCCACCTAGGCGTGTACGTAAGCAGGTACATTAAAGTTATTTTTAAAAAGTATTTACTAACTTATTAAATATAATTAATTAATAATAATATAATAATAAAAGGTTTAGCGCATAGGCTTAAGTTAAATTATAAATTATAAAAATAATAGTTTTATTTACTAGATTCTATATAGTGTAAAATTTAAATTAGTTACCTCTTTATATTTTAAATTGTGAAGAATCTAATAAAGAAAAGTTTATTTTACAATTTATATATATATATATTAATTAAATAAATAGTATAGCTGTAGTAGCTTAGGGCGACTAAAAGGGGTTTTAAAAAAGGAGAAGTATATATATACCTTTATACTTAATATATTAAAAAAGTTAAGTAAAGTAATACTATAAAGAGTATAGCACTATACTAGTACTAGCGTACTTAGTATACTCCCTAAAAAAATATTAAGTTAAAAAAATTAAAAAGTCTAGTACTAATACTATATTCTTTTAAAGAGAGATACTATAAGATATAGCTACTACTACTACCTATATATTTCTCCTCTATTTTTATTAATAGTATAGTTAAACTATCTTATATTAGCTATGTTCTAATTCCCTTACAGAGTAGCGGATAACACAAACCGTTTATTAAATAAAGAAAAGGAGTAGAAGGAGCTTTAAAAAATAATATTATAATTTATAATTTAACTGTAGCCTATACGCTAAAACTTTTATTATTATATTATTATCTAATTAATTATATTTAAAAAGTTAGTAAATACTTTTTAAAAATAACTTTAATATTCTTACTTACGTACACACCTAAGTAGTTAATACGACCTAATTCTAACCTAGATTAAATTTACTAGCGTATACGTAACTCTAGACTATCTATTTAAGTTTCTACTCTATAACGTAATTAATATTAACTTATTTTAATAAATATTTTATATAGTAATTATAATAACTTTCTACTATTATTAATAATCTATAATCTTATTAATAGCTATTAAAATATTAAAATAATACTATACCCCCTATAAGACTTATTAGTTTTTTTTTTAAAATAACTACTAACTCTCTTAATAGTAAACTCTTATACAACTATTTTATAGCGCTATAGTGTATTTTTCTTCTATTAACTACTATTTATTTTAAAACTCTACTCCTATACGTATATATATTCTGATACCTAAATAATTTTTACTACTTTAATAAGCTTTTTTTATAAAAGCTTTACTTTCATTATTACTTTAAAAAAAATTTTATTTATTATTAAATTATATTTGTATATATATATATTTGTATACTAATCGAACAAATAGTATGGCTGTGGTGGCTCGGGGCGACCAAAAGGGGTTTTAAAAAAAGGAGGAGTATATATATGCCTTTATACTTAATGTGTCGAAAAAGATTTATTATTAAAATACTATTAGTATTACTACTATCGCCGCTATTATTCTCTATTTTAAATATAAAAGTTTTATTACTTTTATACTATTATACTATAATATCTACTATATTATTATATAATTAAAAATAGACCTTAATATTTTTATAGGTAATATTAAAACTAAATATTATATCTACCTTAAGTTAGAAAAGGCGCGTTAAAATTAAATTAAAATTAAAAATATTAACTAAAGGATTTAGTTTATTAAGGACGCTAGTCCCCTATATAATATTAAAATAAAAGTTAAAATAATTTTTAATATAATCTAGCTAATTATTACTATTAATAAAAGCTTATACTATACGCTAAAAATTACTTAGTCTAATTATTAGATACTAGTATAAAGTTAAAGTTATAGATATAATAAAGTAAAAAATAAAAAGTATAATTCTAATAATAGTACTAAAAAGATTTCTAGACTTTAAGTATATAGTATTTATAAAAAAGTAAAAAAGCTATTATATTTACTATTTCAAACGTACTATATAAGATTCCTATAATTCTATTTATAATATACTATTACCGTCCTATAGTTATTATCTCGCTATTATTATTATAATATTTAATAAATTCTATATTTAATAGGCCCTAGTTATAGGCTCGACCGTAATAGGTTAGGTTTAATAGGTTATAATAGTAGTGCTTAATAATAGGTATATAATAAAATAGAGGCTTTTTTATTTTTTTTAATACTAATTATCTATTTCCTTTATACCTAAATTATTATATTTTATATCTAAACTATTATATATTATCTTACTTAGACTTAGGTATTTTATAATACTCTCCTCTCTACTCCTCTATATATTATTACTACGTTTATTATATTTGCTAACTTATATATAGCTCTTATTATATTATTACTAATATTCTTCTTACTAGCTTTTTTACGTTTTATAGTTATACTACTGGGGTAGCTACGTTTATACACTATACTACCTTATTTTTAAACTTAGTATAGTTAGAATTATTTTAATTATTTAGTAGAGCTAAGAACTACTATTTTTACTTATAAATATAATTTAGGTTAGTATTTATAATAAGATTTTTAGGCTTTTTAAAATCTTTAGGATCCTTTACTATTGTAACTATATAGATTAATAATAATTATTATTACTATAGCTATAGCTATATAGGTATAATATATACTTATCTATTTTTATTATAAACTTATAGTCTATAGTTATTAGACTTACTATTTATTCTATACTACCTAATTACTTACGTAAGCCGAGACTTATCGTAGTACTCTAAAGTTTTTAAGAGTATTTAGTAAAATTAATACTATTAGTAGTATAAAAATAAATTTAGTTATATAAAAGGTACTATAGGTATTATTTTTATAGAGTTATTTATTTATAGTATAGTTATAGATATTTAGTAAAAGATATAATATAACTATTTAGTATAGTAGACTACTTATTATATTTTTTTATATTTTATATATATATAGTAGCGGGGGACGCCGGCGTATATTAATACTTTATAGTATACTAGTAATAGCGTAAGCTATTACTATTATATTTTTTTCTTTATAAATAGACGTCTAGTACTAGATTAAAAGATAATACTTATTTACGTAATACTATTTTAACTTATTATAACGAAGTATAATATTTTTAGTATAATACGTTAATATATAATCGCGTACTATTTATTTTCTTTTATTATATCTAAAATATTATAGAGCCGATTTACAGGAACCCCTATAGTAGCTAGTAGTTTTTTTTTAAAAAAAATATAAATACTACGCTAAAAGTGTAGCTTTATTTTTTAATAAAATTCTAGTTATAGTACTATTATTTTTTTTTTATATTAAGTAAAAACGTAGCGTACTAGTACTAAGTTAATATAGCTCCTATAAATAATCGTAAAATAAATACTTACTTATTTTTACTATAAAATTATAGTTTATAATTATTAGACTTACTATTTATTCTATACTACTTAATAACCTATATAGGCTAGGGCTTACTATAGTACTCTAGAGCTTTTTAATAAGTATTGAGTAAAAGGGATATTATTAGTAGTATAAAAATAAATTTAATTATATAAAAAATACTATAGATATTACTTTTATAGGTTTATTTATTTATAATATAGTTATAAATATTTAGTAAAAGGTATAATATAACTATTTAGTATAGTAGGCTCCTTATTATATTTTTATTTATTATTTTATATATATATATATATAGTACTAAAAATACTAGTATATATTAATACCCTATAGTATATTAACGATAGTATAGGCTATTACTATTTTTTTTTAAATAGATACTACGTACTAAATTAAAAGATAGTACTTACTTACGTATTACTATTTTAACTTATTATAATAATAAACTATTTTTAGTATAATATATAACTATATACTACGTTTTCTATTATTATATTTAAATTATTATAGAGCTGTTTTACAGGAACCCCTATAGTAGTTAGTAGTTATTTTTTTTTTTAAAAAAAATATAGGTACTACGCTAAAAGCGTAGTTTTATTTAAAAAAAAAAGACTTAGCGTAGTAAACTAGACTTAATTAAATTAAATAAATTAGTAATTTAGTTAAAACGTAATAAATATATATATTTTTTAGTCTAGGAGTATAAACGTAGAAAGCCATTTTATTAAATATTAACTTATATACGTAATAATTAAAAGCTTATAGTAACTAAAAGAGTAATATTTATTTAAATAGTTAATTAATTAATTATAAATATACTAGTTAGCTAGCAGTTAACGTTATTAAACTAGTAGCCTATATTAGTAAATAATTAGTAATTTAGTAATATTAGTTTAAAAATAAAAAAAGATTATAAAAAGAGAAATATTATAAAATATAATAAAAAGAAGTAAATAATTATTTTTTTTAGGTAGGTATACTAAAAATTAGTATTTATTTAATAATAAAAACAGTAGCTATAGTAGCTAGAAGTAATTAAAAAATATTTTTAAAACAAGAAGTATAAATATATATTTACTTATTTTTTAGAGTTCCTTTTAGTCGTCTATAGACGCTATAGTTATACTCTTTACTTAATTAATATATATATATATACTTATATTTTATATCTATAATTTTAATATCTATAAAAAGTATATAACTTTATGTATTAAATAAGAAGTAATTAACTATTACAGTAGGACCCTAGCAAAACTTTAAGTTTACTTAATTCTAATTTTATATATATATAAATATTAATCGAGTAAAGGGTGTGGCTATAGTGGCTAGAGGCGACTAAAAGGGGCTTTAGAAAAGGGGGAGCATATATATACCTTTATACTCAATATGGTCTATTTTTATATCACCTATGTAAATTAACGTGTTTTCGACACTCCAAAGCTTTTTTTACACTGAGTTTTCCTGTGAACTTTGAGAAGCGCGCGAGGACAAATAACTGAAATTTCCAAGGCATACACATACACAATTGAATCAAAGCTACCATAATCGGGCTCGATCTCGAAACCACGGGAATTGCGTCGGCACACTTCAAGATTCCATACGTTTTGTTGGTAGTACTTTTCAGTTCTGCATGCAAGCCAAAGCTTATTGTTTCCTACTCTATCCTTGCTTTTTGTTTTCCGAGAGAACGTCGTACCCAACACGAACCGCGATTTCATCTCAGTTTGGTCTGGCACCATGAACGAGTTGGCGTGAACACCTGGGCATTCACAGAAGCAAATCAAACACTCCTAGAGTGCAAATGGGGGTATCCACATGCCTAGATAATGCCTAGACGTCTTTCGAGTTTCAGTTCCCGTGCGTTGCTTTTCTGCGTCGCTTTGTCCGGAACCGTCAAACGCCAAGGCGTTTCCCCGTGTCTGCGACAGATTCCGCTACGCCAAGATTCTCCACCCTACCGTAACAAACTACTCATATTCGCGCGGCGGCGTATGATCGTCTTCCGGTCCGCGTAAGGTTGCCAAGCCGTTCTGTATGCGTTGCGCAACGCGGAGGGTATGGGGAAGCATTCTAGACTTGGAGTGTTTCTGAAAAGACTTGCAATAATATTATAAATGGCTCGCGCTTCGTCGCTTCTGTTCTCTTACCGAATTTTTGGGGCTTGAAGCTTCTTTACTTTTCTATTCTTTCCTTTGATTCTTGATCTGCAGGGCAGGGTTTGTTTTAGTCTAATTTTACACGATGAAGTTCAATTATGAGGCGGCTATCGCCATACTGGCATTGACTGATATTGCGACTGCTGATATTTCGTTGCGCAGGTGGACGGTAAGTCCTCCTTCCATTCATTGATATAGTCTCGTAGATGCACTATCATCTAGACCATACTAACACTCCCCAGGGTTCGCTATCCGCCCGGGCTAATCTAGCCTCCATGACTCGCCGCCAGATCGAGATTGGAGGTCTCAAACTCGGCGGAGGAGGTAATGCAACTAAAGGCGCAGCTGGCGAGCAGAGGCAAGGAGGGAATGGAGGTGGCCTGACCATCGGTGGACTTACGCTCGGTGGCAATAATGGAGGCGTCTCAGGCGATGGTCTTAACCTTGGAGGACAACGCGGCGGTCAGGGTCAAGCCGGCGAAGCCGGCGCCACAGCCCCAAAGGAGACAGCTGAAGCACCCAACGAACGTCCAAAAGAGACCGCGATGGAAGCCCCCAAGCCCGGAAGGAATAGCACCACCCCCGAACCGGCGGCAGCCCAAGAGGCGCAAGCTAATCCTGCCGAGAACCGACCAGCGGAAGCACCGAAAGCCGGCAAGCCTGGAGAGAACAGCACCACCACTGAGAATCGACCAGCCGAAGAGTCGAAAGCACCCGTTGCCGCCGAGCCCGCTCCAGCAGAGCCGCAGGCTGGTGCCGGTCCCGGGACCGAAAATCAGCCCGGTCGTGCTGAGGGTCAAGCGGCTGCGGAAGAAGCTAAAAAGGAGGCTGCCGCAGCCAAGGGAGAAGCTGGAGCAGCGGAAGGAGGGAAGACCAAGGCCGAAGAGGAATCCGAGCGCTTTAGTGAGGATGCCGGAATCACACTCAACAAGGACGGCAGCACTGCGAACCTTGGTGGCAATTTGGGTATTACTCAGGGCTCCGACGGAAGCAAATCGGTTGGTGGGGAGAATGGAATTAATATCGCAGCTGACGGTACTGCGAAGGCTGCGGGTACCGAACGTGAGTAGAGATGGACGAAACCTATTGGACTTGGTGTGGAGGCTAGCGCTGTGCCTCATAAATACCTCAGGTATGAGAGGTACGCCAGGTCTTCGTTCGAACGCAAGAACGCAGTTTGGTGGTTGCAAGCTGGAAAGCAGCCCTGGAGTAATTTCAAAAGCTGAGAGCAATACCTGAGACATAACAACATCAAAATCGAACAAGCCCTTAAGGAATAGCCCGTGACAACCATCGCTTTGCTGGCCTATGTAGTTTGTCCTTGGCGTACGCGCCCACTTAATGAATATTAACTCTAGTTCTTTAAAGTTAGCTAACTATGTAGATCTATAGTATTACTTAGTAAAAGAATTTATTATACTATTTTAAACGCGTTTTTTTTTTAGATATACTCTTTTTTAATCTAATTTTTCCCTTCACGTTATAATATAGATATGAAGATTATATAACTAAATTATAATACTTACTATAATACTAACGTTATCTATAAAAGAATAAATTAAATTAATAAATTTAAAAGATCTATTATACTAGTATATAAAAGTAAAAAATACAATAATAAAAGGTATATTTATTAGTTTACTTTTTTATACCTTTATTTATAATAAAGCTTTAGTATTAAAACTAAAATAATATAAAAAAAAATTATTTAATCTAGTCTTATCTAACTTTTTTAATATATTAAGTATGAAGATATATATATACTCTTCCTATTTTAAAATTCCTTTTAGTAACCCCGAGCCACTACAGCGACACTATTTACTTAATTAGTATATAAATATATATACGTAAAAAACAGTATAAAAAGCTAATAAGTATATTTAAAAGATATTTTTTTTTTAATAAAGATACGCTTTTAGCGTAGTACTTATATTTTTTTAAAAAAATAATTACTAGGTACTATAAGGGTTTTTATAAAACAGCTCTATAATATTCTAAATATAATAAGAGGCGATAAATAGCGTATAGTTATATACTAACGCGTTATACTAAAAATAGTTATAATAAGTTAAAATAGTATATATATTTGTATATTAATCGAACAAATAGTGTGGCTGTAGTGGCTTAGGGCGACTAAAAGGGGTTTTAAAAAAGGAGGAGTATATATGTGCCTTTATACTTAATGTGTATAAAATTACCTAAATATAGCAATTTTGTAGCCCCTTTTTTAGATCCCTATAACTTTTTAGTTAGAAAAGATATTTAACTAAAATTTTAGCTATACTAATTTAGGGCTAGCATAGGTTACGTAACTTAATTTTTAATAAGAGTTTATTATATAATAATAAATTTATATAATTAGTAAAACTTTAGTTTATACTTATATAATTAGTAATTATATAATATATTATTAATATTATACTATATAATAATAACTTTTAACTTTTATAAACTTAAACTCCTATTTTCTTTAAATAGCTCTAACTCTTTTAAAACTCGAATATAAAGTTAATTTACTTTTAAAAGTAAATAATTCTCCTTCTTTAATTGCTACTACGTTAAAAAAAGTTAGAAAAAAGGATTTATAATACTATACAACGTATTAAAAAAATTATAATATAAACAAAGTTTATACAGGAGGTATAAAAAAGTTAACAAAAAAAATAAAAGAGTTATTAATAGAAACTTAACTAGAAGTCCTAAAAAGGAAAATAAAAGAATACTATTAGAAAATAATTTAAAGATTATAATAAGATAATTATATAGAGTTTTAAAAAAAGAGGGTTATACAGTTAATATAATGTAAAAAAAAACTAATAATTAATAAAGAAAACGCTAAAAAAGGTTAAAATACGCTAAAGAAAATATTAAAAATATTAAAAATATAAATTTAAAAAAAATTATATTTTCTAATAAGTTAGTAATATAAAGGGAATAAAAGAATAGATAATATTATAAAAAAAGGGATAATAATAGAGTTAAAAAGAACTGGCTGTTAGCTAATTACGACTTAAGTTATTTTAACTTTTTAAAATATTAAAATATATAACGTTTTATATATTTTTAAGTTATAGTTTTAGTTTGTTAATATTAATTATATTAATTATTTTATAAGTAAAGATTTTATTTTATAAGTTTAGGATACAATATAGAGAAAAGGTAAAAGTAATTTAGTATTTATTAAAATACCTAATTTTTTTACTTCTTTTACTAGTAAGGACTATATAAATAAAGTCCTTATACCTAAAGTTAAACTAAAGATAAATAGAAGTAAGTAACTTAATGGATTTTTTAGTTCTTTTTTTAATATAATAATAATATATATAAAGGTATATACATATTCCTCCTTTTTTAAAATCCCTTTTGGTCGCCCCGAGCCACCACAGCCACACTATTTATTCGATTAATATATAAATATAAATATATATATATATTATATTATAATATAATTATTAAAAAGTAATAAGTACGCCTAGACAACGATCTAGGGGTATAAACGCAGTAAGGGAACTCTATTAAGTACTAAACTATATACGCAATAATTAAAAGCTAAAATAAAAGTTAACTAAAAATAATATCTATTTAAATAGCTGCTTAATTAAATAATAAATATACTAGTAGGCTAGCGGTTAGTATTAAACTGGTAGCCTATATTAGCGGGCACTAGGGTACTTGGCGTAACGTAACGCGGTTGCCTCAAGGGCTACGCGTATAGTATAAATGGCAGAAGGACCCGTACAATTACTAATAATATAATTATAAACTTTATACTAATATTAATTTAGATAAGTAAATTTAATAAGATAACGCCTCTATTTATAAAATAATAGACGTTTTAAACTAGTTTAAAAATAATAAAATTATACTTTTTCCATACCTAGCCTATAGCCCTAATTTTGTCCCTATAGACAATATATAGAGTTATTTAAAATCTAGGCTAAATAAAAATAAAAAGGCTAATTTAGGTATAGAATTAAGTTTATAAAGTATAGAGTCTTTTAAAAGAGCTATTATAATAGAGTAGAATAATATACTATAAAAAGTTATTAATAACTATATTTTATTTCTTTCTAACTATTATAAGGCTATTATAGAAGCTAAAGACTACTCTACTAAGTACTAGTAATTTATTATTACTAGTTTATTATTAAAAATTTAAAAAAGTAACTTTTATATATAATTATATAAATAATATATAAATATATAATATATTTATATACTAATCGAACAAATAGTGTGGCTGTAGCAGCTCGGGGCGACTAAAAGGGATTTTTAAAAAGGAGGAGTATATATATACCTTTATTATATAAATATATAAAAATATTTTATAAACTTACATATTATAGATACTATTATAATATATATAAAAATAAACAAATTTTACACCTTTAATACAAAGTTATAATAACCTAAAGTAGGACTCTAAAAATTTTCTATATTTGCTAATTTTCTTGTACTCTTAAACCCCTTAGTAAGCAGCCCTTAATAGGGTAAATAGAATTTACTAGTCTTTTTCTTTAATATTATATTTTTTTTCTATTTTTAGGCCTTATAACTAAAAAGTTATATTAATTTTAAAAAGATAACTTTTTTAATTACTCTTTCCTATTGTCTCCCCCTATAAAAATAGGTAAATATATACTATACCTATACTAGTACCGGCACTAGTACTAGTATAGTATAAATAATTATTACTAACCTATAAAATTACAATAGTAATAGATTTTAAAAATCTTATTATTATAAATATTAACCTAAACTATATTTATAGGTAAAAGTAGTATCTCCTAGCCGTACTAAATAATTAAAATAATTCTAATTATATTAAGTTTAAGAATAAAGTAGCGACTGTTATTCTAATAATAGTATAACTATAAAATATAAAAGAACTATTAAAGAGGATATTAGTAATAATATAAAAGCTACGCTAGTTAAATAGATTAGGGTTTACCTTTTCTAGAGTTATTAACTTAATATTACGTAACTTTAGACTTACTATTTAAACTTTTACTATATTACGTAATTAACGTAGACTTATCTTAATAAGTTTTTTTCTAATTAGGCTTAGCGCAGTACCTTTAAGAGCCGGTCGTTAGGTCCTATAGTATATACAGCACTTTCTTTCCTAATTAAATATTTACTAATAGTAACTTTATTACATAAAAAAAATAAGTTTTTTATATAATAACTATAATAACTTTTTACTATTACTAATAACCTATAACCTTTTTAGATAAATACACTTTTTCGATATATTCAGTATAAAGGCATACACATACTCCTCCTTTTTTAAAACTCCTTTTAGTCGCCCTGAGCCACTATAGCCACACTATTTGTTCGATTAATATATAAATATAAATATATATTAGATAAATAGTAATTAAAATATTAAAATAATACCTCCTCTAAAAGACCTCTTAGTCTTTTTAAAATAACTATTAACTTCCCTAATAATAAACTTCTATATAACTACCTTATAACACTATAATATACTTTCCTTTTACTAGCTACTACTTACTTTAAAGCTCTACTTTTACGTGTATATATATCCCTATACTTAAATAATATTAACTACGTTAATAAGCTTTTTTTACTAAAGCTTTACTCTCTTTACTACTTTAAAAAAGTTTTTTTATTATTATTAAAGTACTATTATTACTACTACTACTATTATTATTACCATTCTCTGTCTTAAAGAAAAGAGTATAACCCTTTTTTTTATTATTCTTTTATAAATTTTACTATATTTTTATATAGGTAAAATTAAACTTTGTAGTCTTTATAGGTATTATTAAAATAAAAGATAGTATCCTATATAAATAAAAAAAGGCGCGTTAGGATTAAATTTAATTTAAAAATAATATTAACTAAAGAATTTTTTAGTTTATTAAATAGGCCAGTCAGTTATACTGTATTAAAATAAAAATTAAAGTAGTTTTTAATATAACTTAACTAATTATTACTATTAGTGAAAGTTTATACTATATACTATAGGTTACCTAGCTTAATTATTAGACGCCAAAACGCTAATATAAATATAATAAAAATTTATAAACTTTACATATATATAGTATTTATAAAAAGAAGAGAAAGCTACTATACTTACTATTTTAAACGCACTATATATAACCTATAATTCTATTTTATATAAGATAATAACTTATAAATATTTTATTTTTATTTTATAGCTATTATTTTACTATTACCTACCGTTATTACCGCTACAGTCTAAGAAATTATTAGTTTAAGTTATTATTTTACTAGCTATAACAGAATATTAAAAATTCTATATTTAATAGGCCTTAATTATAGCGTCTCTATTTTACTTACCTATATTAAGTAAGGACGTAGCGTATACTAAGTCGATACAGCACCCACAGATAAACGTAAAGAAATAGATTAGGGTTAAGTCGCTATACCCAACTCTGGGTCACAAAATAAATTACGTAATATATAACCTATAAAGCTATAAATAGCTTTATATATATATTTACAATCTTTTCTATAGTATATTAATAATTTAAATTTATAGCTTTTATATTAGATAAGTTATAAAGGTTTAAAAAAGTAATATAATTTTAAAAATAAAAATAATTTTATTTTACCTAACATAACTTACCTAATATATAATAAAATATAATAAAATGCAGCCCTATATAAAAGTACTATAAAAAGACTATTTAATTATATAATTTTTATTATTATAACTTATATATTAGCTAAGATATTTAGTAATCTATAGAGTAACACTAGACGAACTTATACACCTAGGTTAGTCTAGTATTACTCTATAGGTTACTAAATAAATTACGTAATATATAACTTATAAAGCTGAAAATATTTTTATATATCAATTTAGTATTATTTCTATAGTGTATTAAAATTTTAAGTTAGTAGCCTTTATATTACGTAAGTTAGTTTAATTAAAATAAAAGTTTTTATACTTTTAAAAACTATATTACTTTTTTAAACTTAAATAACTTACCTAATATAAGAGCTATAAATCTAAAACTTTAATATACTATAGAGAATATACTACATCTATATCTAAGGCTATTTTTAGCTTTATTAATTATATATTACGTAATTTATTTAGTAACCCAGAGTTAGGTATAGCGACCTAACCCTAACCTAACCCTAACCCATTTAACCACCCTAATAAAAGCTATATATAAAATAGTAAATAATTATAAATAAATGTAGTAGATAATATATAGAGGGAAGAGGGGGAAGTATTATAAATACTTATAAGTATAGGTAAATTAATATATAATAGTTTAGGTATAAAAAAAATAGGTAGTTAATATTAAAAAAGAATAAAAAAAGTCTTTATTTTATTATAAACCTATTAATAAGTACTACTATTATAACCTATTAAACCTGACCTATTATAGTGGAGCCTAATTTAAAAGACTATAAAATAATACTTTTAAAAATAGTAACGCTTAGTTTTATATTTAATTATTTAATAATAAAATCCTTTTCTAAAATAAGTAGTTAAAGTTTATATATATAGTTTAACTTAACTTAGGGAAAGTAAGTATAATAAAAAAATAAAACTAATTTATATATTAGCTATATTAAATAGAAATACTAAATAAGTAAACCTACTAGTCTGGCCTATGTAGGTAAATTAACTAATACGTTAGTTTAATACGTGGGTCTAGACTAAGGTATTAGCACGTAATGTTATATATATAGATAAGAATTAGTATATATATAAAAAACGTAATAAGTAATTTCTCTCTAGATAGTAGTAATATACGTACGCGAGATAACCGTACTAATAGAAATTAATTAATTTAATAATATAATATTAAAGTTATTATATAATAAATATAAATAATAGTCTTTTTTAATATATTAAGTATACAGATATATATATACTCCTTTTTTCTCCTCTTTTAGGGTTATTACTATAACGTTACGTAACTCTAGACTAACTATTTAAACTTCTACTATATTACGTAATTAACTAACTTTTAAAAAGATTCTTATATAGTAATTATAATAACTTTTCTACTAGTGCTAATAACTTAAAACCTTTTTAAATAAATATTAATTAAAGTATTAAAATATTATATAATACTCTCTGTAAATTTTTTTATTTTTTTTATAATAACTACTAATTCTTTAATAGTAAGCCCTTATATAACTATCTTATAGTGCTAGAGTATACTCTTCTCCTACTACTTATTTTAAAACTTTACTTTTACGTATACGTATATTTCTGTACCTAAATAATTCTAACTACTTTAATAAGCTTTTTTTACTAAAGCTTTACTTTCTTTATTACTTTAAAAAAGTCCTTTTTTATTATTATTAAAGTATTACTATTACTACTACTACTACTGCTGCTGCCGTTATTGTCGCTATTCTCTACTTAAAATAAAAAAGTATAACTTTTTTTACTATCCTTTTATAAATTTTACTATATTTTTATATAGGTAAAATAAAATTTTATCTTTATATATATTATTAAGATTAAGAATTATATTTTACTTAAGTAAAATAAGACGTATTAGAATTAAATCGGAATTAAAGACGTTAATTAAAAAATTTTCTAGCTTATTAAATAGACTAGCTAGTTATACTAGGTAGAGGTAACAGTTAAGATAGTTTTTAATATAACCTAACTAGTTATTATTATTAGTAAAAGCTTATACTTAGGCTGGTAAATCTAAAATGCGAAGCTTTTTCTTAAAACTTAAATAACTTTAGTAATACTAGGCCTAATTAGGTAATATATAGCTTATTTAGCTTAGTTACTCTAAAATTTTAATCTAGTTAAAAAATTACCTAATTAGGACTAGTATTACTAAAATTATTAAGGTTTTTATCCGAGTAACCTTACTATAGGGTTATATTAGGGTTATTTCTTTACGTTTATCTGTAGGAGCTGTATTAACTTAGTGTACACTATATCCTTACTTAATATAAAGATAGGTAAAAATATAAAAGCGCTATAACCTAGGGCCTATTAAATATAAAATTTTTTAAATTTTATAGCTAGTAGAGTAATAACTTAATAGATAACTTATTAACTAGTAGCTGTAATAACGGTAGGGTAATAATTATAAAATAAAAATAATTTATCGTAAATAGAACTATAAGCTATATATAATACATTTAATATATAGCGCGTTTAAAATAGTAATTATAATAGCTTTCTCTCTTTCTTATAAATACTATATACTTAAACTCTAAAAATCTTTTATTATTATTATTATATTTATAATATCGGCGTTTTAGCGTCTAATAATTAGTTTACTAAATAACTTCTAGTATATAGTATAGACTTTTATTAATAGTAATAACTAGCTAAATTATATTAAAAACTACCCTAACTCCTATCTCCGCATAGTATAATAGGCTAGCCTACTTAATAAATTAAATTTTTTAGTTAACGTTATTTTTAATTCTAATTTAATCCTAATGCACCTCTTTTTACTTAAAATAAATATAATTCTTAGCCTTAATAATACCTATAAGGACGTTAAAATCTATTTTAGATTATACAGTAATATAGTAAATTTTATAATATAATAGCGTAAGAGAGGTAAAACTTTTTTATTTAAGGTAAAGAACGGCGGCGGCAGCAATAGTAGTAGTAGTAGTAGTAGTAGTAGTAATAGTAGTAGTAGTAGTAGTAATAGTAGTAATAATAATACTTTAAAAAAAAAAAGATTTCTTATAGCAGCGCGAAGTTAAAAAGTATAGCTATAGTAAAAAAAGTTTATTAAAATAGTTAAGATTATTTAGATACGGGGATATATATATACGTAAAAGTAGAATAGGTAGTAGGTAATAAAAAAAGAATATACTATAGCGCTATAAGGCAGTCGTATAGGAGCTTACTATTAGAAAGTTAATAGTTATTATAAGAGGATTAAGGAATTTTATAAAAATCCTATAAAAAGTATTATATTATATTTTAATACTTTAATTACTATTAAAAAGGTTACAGGTTATTAGTAATAGTAAAAAGTTATTATAGTTATTATATAAGAAGCTTATTAAGAGTTAGTATTAATAATATAATATAGTAAAAGTTTAAACAGCTAGCCTAAAGTCGCGTAACGTTACGGTAATAACTCTAGGGGGAAGAGTTATATTAGGGTTATAAAAATAGGTTATTTAATAAATTTAATAATACTAGTACTAATAAGGTAATTTTTTTAATTAATTTAAAATTTTAGAGTAACTAAGCTAAATAAGCTAAAAATTACCTAATTAGGCCTAGTACTACTAAAGTTATTAAAGGTTAAAAAAAAGTAGGGTAACCTATTTAACCAGTCTACTTATACTATACGCTGCGGGTTATCCGGTTTAATTATTAGATACTAAAATAAAGTTAGTATTATAGATATAATAAAAAAAATAAAAGATATAGTTTTAATAATAATATTAAAAAGATTTTTAAACTTTATATATACTATTTATAAAACGGAAAGAAAGTTATTACGCTAATAATTTTAAACGTACTATATAATTTATAGATCTACCTAAAATAATAATAACTTATAGATACTCTATTACTATTTTATAATTATTACTTTACTATTATTATAACTACCGCCTAATAAGTTATTTATTAAGTTATTACTCTACTAGCTATAAAATTTAAAAAATTCTATCTTTAATAGGCTTTAGGTTATAGCGCCTTTATTTTTATACCTACCTTTATATTAAGTAAGGATATAGTATATACTAAGTTAATACAGCTCCTATAGATAAACGTAAAAAAATATACTTCTCTTTTTGTAAAATCCCTTTTAGTTACTCTAAGCCACCACAGCTACACTACTTTATTTAAATAATATATAAATATATGAATAATAGTTAATAAAAATATTTTATAAATATAAATTTTTTATTTATTTATTATATATTTATTTATATACTTTATATTTATTTTCATAATTATTATATTTAATAATAATAGTGCTTTTAAGTATAGCTACATAGAAAATTTATTTAACAAAGTAATATATTAATAAATAGCTCTGTAAGCTCTACACCGATACCCCGTTCGACCTGGGGCTCCTTAGGAGATGAGTGGCTCCACATCTCCGTCTCCTTCCAACTTCCAACTTCCTAACAATCCGCGCCCTTACCACAGCACAGCGTACCACATGTTCTCCAGTCAAGGCATCACGAATTCCTGTGAGAACACGGAGGACTCCTGGATAGGTTGCGTCGTGCGCACTGGATCGAAATCTAGTGGAGCAACATGATACGAGAGACTGTTATGAATTACCGGACTCTTGGTATTTACAGGAACCCCAGGAACCAACTTTTATACCCACCGTGTTTTGTTTCTTTACCCTATAGTCGTCGAGGACGCTGGAACGCGCACTGCTCATACTCGCCATACTCGCTGCATATTGTGAACAGCCCTTGTCGCGCTGGCTACGTCTCGCGAGAGAATGTTCACGGTTCTGCTCACAGCTCCTCACAGCTCCGAGCAGCTGCGAAGTCCACTGCGTGGGGGCCGCCAATATAATCTCTTGCTGGTGTGTTCCCTCCAGAGCCGGCAGCGTCTAAATCATCATAGGTGAAGTATGGCTCGTACAAAGGCGCGCCCTCGAATATCGACTCCGATGCGACGCTCGACGGCTCTTTTCTCGCTCCCTAGCGTGTTAGACCTCGAATTCGCATCGACCGGAACCTCAGCAATACTACAAACAGTAAGACTACAGCCGAGCCCTCCGTATTGTGCCGCATATGCGCTCTCTTCAAGCATGACGACCACTTCGACGGCGTTCTCGTCTTCGACGACCCTAGGATGCCCCTTCGCGAAGTATATAGCGTATTTGTACCATAACCTAGCAGAAGGTGTGCTAACTACATACTAAGGAATATCTACGATGCTTACCATAAGCAGCTCGCCACGTTGATTCCTGTCAGGACGATCCGGTACGGGAGCTAGGATAGGTAAACCGTGAACCAACCAATCCGCTCGTTCTAGCGTCTCAAGTGGACTTCGTTAAGGATGACGGTGTTGGTGAGATACATAACGATAATGGAAGCAAGCGAAATGCCGCAGGAGGAAGGCCTGACATAGAAGGAAATGCGAATAATGAACGGAGTCACAATACAGAAGCGTCTCGTATACCTGGTCGAGTCAGCGTTGTCGTATGTTGGACGAAACAGCTCAGTCACCTCTTGAAAACGAAGATTTTGGCGCCATTTCCCACCAGCGAATTTCCGATTTACCAAAGATGTAGGCGAGGTTGAATCACATGCCTTTGGAAAAGAAGAAATTCCTATATTTGAAGTGCTGGCTGAAGATTGTCATCTCGCCAAAACCGCCGCGCGAGCCGCCCCCGGAAAAGAACACGGCCGTCGGGGCTTTAGTCTCGACGAATACCTGCGAATCTTGATCGTCCTGCCAAGCTTCTGAGCTACATGACCAAAGAGCCAATCCTCAGAGACACTAAAACCAGGGTGCTCGTGGAATGCCTTGACCAGAAACTCGTGGTCCCAAAGCACAATGGCACCGTGCGGGAAGGTGGCTGAGCCGATGCAATAGGCAAAGTCTCTCCCTGTAGGCTTCAATACGCGCGCACAAGGCAGTAGCGCTGTAAAAATAATCTAATTTAATAAAATTAGTATTAAGGCTATTATTTTAGAAAGAAACTATAGTATATATAAAAAATAGTATATAAAAATATATAAATTTTTACTATAACTATATCTATTAACTTTTTATATTTTATATTCTTAATGTAATTTTACTCTATTAGTTATAATAATTTTAATTATTATACTAATATTTATAAAATTATTTAAAAAAAAAATTTTTACTACTAGTACTAAACTTAATTTAGAGCTTATATAAAATATAGTAGTAAAACTATAAGTATATATAATAAATACTATTATAGTTTAGGTAAATTAATTTATATTTAACCTATTTTTATAAGAAAAAAATTAATACTAATAAATACTAAAGCTATTTAGACTAATATACTTTTAGTGTAGTAAGTAGTATTTACTTAGCTTAAATAGGTAATATATTTAATTAAAAATCTTTATATCTAACTAATCTATAATAGTAATTAAATAGTATCTTTAAAAAAAATAGCCTATATATAAAAAATTTTATAAAAAGACTATATAAGACCTTATTAAATTAATAAATAAAAAAAAGGCGTATTAAAATTAATAAATAAGAAATAAATAAATTACTTTACTAAAATATATAATAGTACTCTTTAGTATACAGTATACTATATAATGATTAAAAGAAAATTAATAGGCAAAGTCTCGCTGAATACCGCTGAGCTTGTACTTGAGGTCTTGCACCTGCTGCCTGTCGACCCGTTGGGCCGGATACCCTTGATGGTATACCCGAGGCACATGACACTGCCTTCCAAACGATCGCTGATAACGGGGCCGTCTCGCGGCAATGCGCAGTTGTCATCGATGGACAACACATTTTGAAAGCTTTGGCTGCATAGCATCCAACAAATTGAGCTACAATCTTCGAACAGACGGGAGATCAGATGTTATTCGCATCTTATTGGCGAGGCACATCTTTGGTATCGGCGAGGGGCATTAGGTTGTGCCGTTTGCAAGCACGGAGACAGGCGACGGCGGAAAGGTTTTGTGCCCGAGACAATTTTGCACTTAGAGCTGTCCACGATCGTTGCAAGCGATTTGGTCGTTCTTCATATCGCTGTCTATGGATAAATTGCCTCAACCCGGGATTCTGTCGTACACTGAACTGCCTCTGAGGGCCCCAATTAGGCAAGTCGCCTTCATCGCGATTAGAAACGGTGGTGTTCGCAGTTAGTAAGAGGTAGCCAGAAACATGATCCACGATTAGCGCTGAGTAGATCATAGCTATTTCTTTGCTCTTATAGTACATGGACAGGATTCTTGCTGACGGGTTAGATGCTGGTGGCTCGATCTTGCGGCACGATGCTGGGATTTGCTCGTGAGATTCAGGTACCTCCGAAAGCAGATTCCATCGCGCGATCGATTACTCCAATTCGATGCAAGTTAATGATCGCTATTCTCAGTACGAGCTCAGTGGATGACAAATGGACTTCGTCACACTGTGGTAATCATCCTGCGTGCCCGGACGTACATCGAAGGATCGCTGCAGAATATCCCACGCGTTTTGCATCACTTACTCCATTTGTTGAGTTTGGATGTATCCGTACTATTCTTAGGATACAGCGGCCTCGGACGAAGATCGATTCGATGATGAGTTCCTTTGTCTGCCGACATTGGGCGCCTTCATGGCATGGGACAAAGGATCTACCCACCTCACATTATTTTCTTATAAGCACAATGTCAACGGTCAGGGAAAACATTGTTACGGCTCGTTGTGCACAGCACATCTCACATTGTGAATATTTGAGGCGAGCACAGCCCCGGTCTATATAAGCCTGCTCACTCTTCCGCTCTCAGGCTCCTCATCACACAAGCAAACAACAACAATATCCACACCCTCAGAGTCCTTGGTGGGTGGGAGTCGGCGCACTTATTAGTGGAATGTGATCAACCACTGTGCGTCGCGGGACAGGGCCTCTGAGACGGGTTCAGCGGCGAGAAGAGGCAAGCACGGTTTTGGCCTGCTTGGAAAGGAGTTGATTGGATCCTCCGACTCAATCGGATATTGCATACTATGACGGAAACGCAGAAGTGACTTACAGACGCGCCCAAGGTGATGCTTGGAGCTCCCGATTCCGATCGAATATTTCCGTAACGGCCACGCGGAAGCGGGGAAGCGCAGAAGTGTTAAGCATGGATGCGCTTGAGAAGCTTGACTGGGTCGTTTCGATTCCTTCGCACAAGGCGATATTCGATACAAAAACTTATGCCGCATATGGAAGCACCTGAGCTCGTCTCGTCACAGACTGAGGTTTTATGACTGATGTAATTTGGGAAGCGTGGAAGTATGGACGACCGCGCCTGAGCTGTTGACTGGGTCACGCGATCCCTCTCTTAATAATCTTTTCGGTGTTCGTTTGCAAACTCATACTCGGCTTTGAGCCACCCACGAAGAATGACGACGAGGACGGTCTTCGTAGGCTTTTATCCTCAACCGAAGCTTCGACTTCCAGATACCCGTGAGTAATAACGCCGGGGACGGTTCTCAGTGGCTTTAATCCCCACCTGGACAATTTTTATCTCACGAGGCGATTACGCAGGGAACGCCGTCCGTGTAGTACTTTCCCAATCTGCGGTGTGGTCTGGCGAGACTTCCATGTCTCACCGGGGTGGGAATTGACCACGTAAGGACGCTTTTTAAACTGCCACTTGGCTTTCGTTTGCCCTGGATTCAGGGACCTTTTCCTGGATACTTTTTGGTCTGAGATTTTGCACCCTGAATACTAAGGTCAGGGTCGGGCGTCTGGCGGATGTCTTTACAGAGTGATATGCTGGGGACGGCGCTCCGTATAGTACGCTCTTCGATGCGGAGCTGTTATATCGCTTTATTAATATTATGTATAACTACATATAAAATTAACTTAATTAATTATTACTTTTATTTTAATTTTATTAGATTCTAAAACTAAATATTATTAGCTAATCTAATTTTCGTAAGGGTATCCTTATTTATAGTATTAAAGTTATTTTATTTTTCTTATTTTTATTATTATTTTAAGTACTATTTTATACTCTTTTCTATAGTATATATATAAAGAATATTATATATCTTTTAATTTTCTAAGTATATATTAAATTTAGATTTTTTTTTTACTAGCGTAGTTTTTTAGAATTTTAAAATATAGCTTTAGTAAAATAAGTAAAATAGTAGTATTTTTTTTAATAATAAAAATTTTAGTATAATTATTAATAATTTTTTAGTTTCTTTTAATAAGCTTTTAGAGCTTGTTACTATTTAGATTATAATATTACTAGCCTAAAACTTTAACGGTAGTAATACTATATAATCTTTTTAATATACTATAAAATAATACTATATAATAAAAATAGTTATAAAAAAAATTTTATATCTTTCTCTACTACTCTATAAGATACTACTAAAAAAGGAGCTAAAACTCTTTTCTAAAGTTTTTAAATACAGTATTATAAAAAACCTAAATAATAAATTTTATTAACTTAAAAACTAATATTTTATATTGTTACGTAATATCCTACTTAATATTTATAATAAAAAAGTATAGTAATAAAACTCTCTTAATTTATAAAATAATAAATAAAATTTATATAAAATCTTAAGTTTTCTTCTACCTTTATAAAGAATAAAATTTTTTTTTACTAACTCTATTCTTTACCTATAGAACTAAAAATTATAATTTTAAAAAGATAGTAGTAATTTTAATATCTAAGGGCCGGCGTACGACGCAGGAGGTTATAATTTTATAAATAGACTTAGGCTATACTAGGCTGGCGAATGGGTTGGGGTCATATAGACCACTTAGGGTCGTATAGACTAAAGAATATTAAAGTGTTTTTTAAAAAAGTATATACTAACTTTTTAAATATAATTAATTATATAATAATACAATAATATAATTTTTAGCTAATAGGCTAAAGTTAAATTATAAATTATAAAAAATATAGTTTATATTATTAAATATTATATAATTTAAAATTCAGTCTTACGCTTAGTTTAAATTTTAAATTACGTAATATTTAATAATATAAACTATATTTTTTATAATTTATAATTTAGCTTTGGCCTATACGCTAAAAATTATATTATTATATTATTATATAATTAATTATATTTAAAAAGTTAGTATATACTTTTTAAAAAATACTTTAATGTTCTTTAGTCTGTGCGACCCTAAGTGGTCTGTGCAACCCTAACCCATTTACCAGCGTAGGCTATACTATATTTTTATATAGTAGAAAGTAATTGTATAAAAATTATTAATTATAAAAAATATACTTTTAGTAATTTTTAATAAAGTAGATATAGTAATAGTAAAAATAATAATAAATAAAGTGTATTTAAATAATCTTTTACTATAGTATTATAGTTAGTATATACCTTCGCTACTACCTAATTTTTTTTTTTTAGTATTTCTACCCTATTACGTATTTATTTAGTATACTTTTTAGTTATTATATAATTATTATTTTATAATTTATACTACTTGTTATATAATCTGTTTAGGTTAGTAACGATAATGAAAGAGATCCTGTTCCGTGTAGTATTTCCCCATTCTGTGGTTTAAAACGCACGAGGCTGCTATGCTGAGGGACAAGCGCCAGTGTTGTATTCCCTCTGCACTTCAAGTGAGCGGATCCTTTCAAATTTCCAACTTATAGAGCGATTAAGCTGGAGAAGGCGCTTGTGTACTACTTCCCCGAGATTGACACCCTTCGGACGGTGACTTCGATTCCCTATTTATCTGCTTCTTTTAGAACAAATAAATTCCGTTTTTCCTTCTTTACGTATCTAGCCTGAAGTAAAATGCATCTTTCGTTACTAACTCAGTGTTATATATAAAGCAATGCTAATGATCTGTGCTATTCTGCTACCTAGGTATCGTTCCGCAAATGCCTTTCAGTGTTTGGGAATTTGAGCTCGATGTCGCTAACTCTAAAAAGACTAGCGCGTCGCTCGTGCTTCCCCACATACCTAGGTACTGCAGAAAGCTGGCGAGGGTGAGCCCCAACATGCAGTCATCGCTCACGACACCTATCTTGCTTGCAACGCATTCTGCAGCCATTTAATATGTCATGACAAAGAGATCTCACGACACATCTGCGCCAGCTCACCTCCCATCGCCCGCAACGGCTCACCGAGCCGATTCGAGTCACGGCGAAGACGACGGAGATGGCTCCGCGGCGAAGAAGCCGCGCACGTTCATGGCCACTTTGGTACGTATGGACCTGCAACTTCTGAAGAATGTACTGCAAATTCAATGCGAAGGTCGTTATTGAAAAAGTGCATCCCAGGCCTATCGCTGACTTAAGCAGGCCTGCGATGTTTGCCGAGCTAGGAAGACAAGATGCGATGAAGATCGACCCAAATGTGGCTACTGCAAGGTCATGAATCTTGAGTGTGTATACCAGACACCACGACCTACCAAGTGAGTTGCGACGCTACACTGGATCTCTGGATTCCCTGTATTGCCCCTAGATGACCATACAAATCCCCATAGAGCCCTACTTACATTGATAATAGGAAGGACCAGTCGATGGCCGTTGCTATCAATGCTATCAGGAGACTTGAGGCGAAGGTAGAGGACCTTACTGCGGCTATCAACTCTAGCAGAAGCCCACCGGCTGGGCAAGACCAGCAGCAAGCACCCGACCATAGGTCACCGTTGGCCGTCAACTCGCAAGCAAGTCCGGGTATATCTTATCTGTCACCACATCACCGTGGTTCCCTGGACATTGGATCATCGCCGCATGCTACCATCGCAGGAACCCCTGGAAGAGTCCCTTATCCTATTCCAGAGGCACGTGGGGTCGTACCTCTGTCGTTCAGTCAACACGAAGTCACATTGTGGCCTGCCATTGCGAGATTACTACCAGCGGGTTTCACTGCTGCCCGTGAGTCCTTGCCTAGAGATTATATAGTGGACATCGAGACTCATCGCCAGCCACTGCCAATGCATATCGTGGTTCCCGCCGAATATAGTAGCAATTTCTGGCTCACAGGACTTCCATTATCCGCGATCAAAGGTCTTGCTGATGCTTATTTTGCGGTTTTTCATCGAAACACTCCTGTTCTCGATAAGTTTCAGTTCTTCTCCAGCATCCTTAACGCCGCAATTGAGAGCGACTTCGGGTACGACGTGGAAACATGCCTCGTCTTGATTGTACTCGCGCTCGGGTGCCTGGCCGTGAGAGCCTACGAAGAAGGGAATTTTGCGCTACCTTCGCGCATACCCTCAACTACGGCCACATTTGCACGACCAGAGTGGTATTCCTTGGTCATCGATGATCCACCGGGTCTGAAGTTTTTCAATGAAGCACGACAGCGGCTCGGGTTTTTCTTGCACCAAAACGATCTATCGATCGGCCAAATCTACATGCTTTGCACCTTGTACTATGCACAGCTATTACGACCGATTGATTCATGGACAATGGTCAATCGCGCTGCTCTGTGTTGTAGTAGCGTATTGTCGCGCGCGGAGTCGATTGACTTTGATGATTGGGAAGGTGATATGCTTGCAAGATTGTTTTGGAATACACTGATGTACGAAACCATCATCACTCAGGAACTCAGTCTCCCTCCAAGCGGCCTGCTCGGTTATGAAGCAGATATTCCGATTCCAAAGTTTACAGCTTGCCCTCGACCTAAAACTGCGATCTCAGGATTGCTCGTCGACGAAGACGACTCGTTCTTCAACTTTCATTTTCTGGCTCAAGCTGCCCATCGCATCATACTCACCCGTATAAGGCATGTTCCTTAAACTAACCTAGACCGTTACTCTCGCTGACCGAGGTCTAGGCACAGCCTCTACTCATTTGCAGAGAAAGAGGCACATCCTAGTCCGACCTTGACATCGGAGATGCATCACCAGCTTGAGCAATGGCGTTTTAACCTCCCGCCATCTCTGCAGTTTAGCGATGACGAGACTGCGGATGACTCGCCAAGTCCCGCGCACGTCATTGCGAAAGACATGTTGCGAAGCCGCTACCGCGTCGCCAAGTTCCACATCGGGCGGCCGTTCTTGTACAAAGCTCTTCACGCACCAGGCTATACAACGCAGAGCGAGTACAACGAGGTCAAGAAGGGACTCGAGGGCGCCATGTACTGGCCAACAACGATGGGCTTGTGTGTTCAAATGAAGGCCGCATTGCCTGTCAAATTTGGATGGTGTTCACAGTGTTTTGGACAGGTCCTACTTTTCACTGCTGTTGCACGGTCGCCAGATCCCCAGTTGCGAGCGACACTGCCTGACGGATGGGAGGATTGGGTACGCATCATGATGGAGCTTATTGGAGGCTGCGCTCGGGAGAGCCCGGGAGTAGCAAAAGACTACGAGCTGCTACAGTTACTATGACGGAAACGGGCGACATATGTTTGGACGCCATATTGTGTGTCTTGGAGCAATGCAGCCTACACTGAGCCTTTCGATTTTTGAGATGATACGGGACGCCTGCATAGCCTCAGCAGGCTGACAGCGCTGGCACAAGATACGCGTAGCATTGGCATATTTGTCCCCCTACATAGAACCACGCCTGGAAGTAGGTCAGGAACGGCAAGGCATCGACTCTCCTGGTACGGGGGAGGGAGGTGGAGGGCCGGCCTGAGTGGCATATGACAGCCGCTAGCCGTGGTGTACTGGAAAAGTTCCTCTCATCTTGTAAGGCTGACACTTCTACGTGGACCGGTTGCTTCTGTCGAGGACGGGTTCTATTCCGGTGATGCCCCAACAATGGAGCTTCCGCTCAACGCTCTAGTAATGCCAACCGCATAATAGGGTCTCAACGCGCGCCTTCGGTGTTTGGTAGCAATCTACGTGGACCGGGGTCCCGGAATCATCAACAACATGCACGATGCCTCGAGCTTCTCGAGGAAGAGGAACTGCGGTCTGTGAATTCAGGAACCGTGGCACTATTGTACCACCACACATGTGTACCAGTGTGCCACGCTGCACGGCCATCGGACAAGCCTCGGAACATTGCATGATCGCTCGCTTAGTCTGGGACCCGACTGCCTCAATTCGCATATGCGTTTACCCTACGACATCAAAATTAATTGCGAATCGAAGATCAACAATTTAGTCCGTGGTCCCACAAGGATGTCGGATGCGGCATCCGTATCGCTGCAAGGGGGCAATGGCATGCACAGGTCGTGCAGTGGCCGTTTGTGGCTTACCAGCTAAGCCTCCGCAAGGCGCCGAAACGACATGAGGACGCGCCATGAGCTTACCTGAGCCTTCGACGCTATTCCTTACCTACTGCCCGCAGCGTCCACATTCCGTTCTTTTGCTTCTTGTTGTTTCTATTCTGCTACTACCATTTACTCTCGTTAGTTTCGTCCGCGCTTTCCACGTGCGCCGCAGCCCTTTCCTCGCATCGCATCTGGAGCTTTGACAAGGCCGCGTCTGGCCTGGCAGGTCGGATCCAACCGCCTCAGCCGCCCTAGAACCGTTACCTGGCCCTTCGAGACACCGACCGCCATTCATTTCGCATGCCATGTCCGTAAATACCAACTATGCCTACCCTAGCCTCGTAACCATGGCCTCCGGGCCCCACGCGCGATGGCGACGCCTCCTGTTGATCGCGTTAATACCTACGCTCTGCGCCTTCATCTACTTCGCCTACGATTCAAGTGCGATACCTTCCTATAAGCACTCACGGTATGTGATATCCGTTGCGCTGCCGGATTCGCCAGGACGTTACATGCTGACCTGCGCGACCAGATACCCGTTCCGGCACAATGTCTCTTTCTCCGACAACGATTCATCCATGGCTACCGTCATAAAAGCACTCTACGAGCCGATATTGCACCCGGTCGCTGCTGCGAATTTTACCGACGACGAAGGACAAACATACCGCCTTCACGGCGAGCCGCTCTTCAAACAGAAGTTAGGGAAGAAAGTATTGGTCTTGGACATTGACAGTCGGCCTTTGACGAAACCGGGGCAGCTCATGGACGATGAGCTCGTTTGGAAAGGTGGTGAGGGTATTCGCGCACTTTCCGCTGGCATGCTCAGCCATTATACCTACGCCATGATTCACGGATACGATTACAAGTTTATCCGCGCACCCGACTACGAAGACCGCTGGGGTACATGGGTCAAGGTGCCCGTCATGAAGGAAGCGCTCAAGACGCACGACTACATCCTCTTCATGGACTCCGACGTCATGCTCCACTTTCCGCACCTTCCGCTCGAGTGGCTGCTCAACTACTGGAACATGACCAAGGAGACCCTCGTCATGATGGCGCTTGACCCCGACGAGCCGCAAAATTATGATTCGAGAGGCAATCGCTATCTGAACACCGGCTTCGTCATCGCCCAGCAGAGCCCGCGCACGCAGGAGATGTTCAAGGTATGGGCCGAGTGCCCTGATGAGGGCCGCTACCAGGGCTGCGCCAAGTGGAAGCTCGAAATGTTCCACGAGCAGGCCGCCTTCGGAAACTACATCCGCTACGACTTCAATCGTCCCGAGGATATCAAGGTACTGCCCTGCGTGGAGGCCAACGGTGCTCCGGAAGCCGAGAACCGTGGGGGCTGCAAGGGCACGTTCGTGCGACACTATTGGGTGAACAAGGGTCTCGTACCGAAGGCGCTCAGCGACCAGGTGATGCAGTATTTCATCCCGAGGCTACACCAGCACTATCACACGTCCGCCGGGGCGAACATTGTCGATGCTAAGGGTTATCGACTGCAAGGTGCTGAGATGATTGAGCTTACGCCCGAAGAGAGGCAAGCGCTAAACAATGGCGAGGGCAAGAACCAGAAAGACGAGGGGTGGTAAGGTGGAGAAGCTGATACCCAATCGTCCTTCGTCTTACCGGCTGGCGTTGACTGCATCGTTTCGGCGTTCCTTGGATTCACAGCCTGTTGATGATTTTCCCGATCTACCTCCCGCTTCGACTCTTCACGATACCTATGACTCTTCGTCCTCCTCGCATTGAATCTTGCGCGCGCAACGTAAGGCACATGGTTATTTGTTGGAAATATTTTCGTAGGATGCAAACCGGGTTGGATAAAACGGGTTGCACTTTGGCGCTTCATGATTTTCTTGGTTAGGATGGGCGCGTCATGGCATATGTTTGGGCTGGGTATTGCCGACTCGGATAGTTGCATGTTCGGCTGAGCAATTGGGATCTATCAGTGGAAGAGTGTACGGAGCTGAGAGCTTAGATTTGAAACAAAGAGTTCCGAAACTCGGGGTCTACACTTCTACGAATCTAGCGTTGGCCGCGGACAGCGAACCTCGAAATCATGAGGCCGCGCGCGAGTCACGTTGTGTGCGGGAAAACAAGGCTCGAGGTACGACTCTAGAGTCATGGGGACTGACGCAGTTGCCCTACTCCTTCACAGAACGTCGATATTCGTCAACCATCGTCTCTTCACATAACGCTAATAGTTGCTGCCTATTCCCTAGATTTATTGAAGCAGGGAATACGAGCCGAAATTCAATCTTATATGGAACTATTCGTGCCCGCACCATACACATCGCTGTGTTCTATGGAAACGCAGCATTGATAGCACCCCATTCTTGTCAACCAAGTCACGCGCTTCTCGAAGCCACGGGATAACTCGGTACAAAAACGCGTTTTATCAGCCATGTCTACCACCGTGCGCGACATTGTCAAGGGAAAGCGTGCAGGCATCCAAGTGCATGGCGACTGCCTTCTCGACGAGGCCGTCATCAACGGTGAATACTTCACTCCCAATCAACCCTGTGGTTGATCCTAGACCCAGCGTGATTCTACCGGCACCAAAGTCCCCTCTGCAACCCGCCAAGGCTCATCAGCCTGGACCCTCACCGCTCGCCTCAGCGTCCAACTCCCCGATGACACTCACAAAGACTTCTTCCTCACGACTGCCACCTGGGAGCCTGGCCGACCGATGCTGGACGGCGAATTCAACGCCATGGCGGCGACCGCGCCAAACTTCGTGCCTGAACCACGTGGCCGGAGTAGAGTCAAACAGGCACGTCTGGAGACGTAAATTTTCCTCAGAGACGCTATCCACATGAGCAGAGCTCCCCTAACCCTAAGCCACCGCACCGTCGTTGCCTGCGTTGTGAAGGACGCCTGTCACGGGAACACCTAGGTTCGTCGCAAGGTCCCCCAGCTTGCGGCCACGTGTAGTGCGACGCTGGGCCTTGTCGACCTCCTGCGTATCCACAATGTCCGTCTCGTCCAGAGGAACACCCATCGCCGCTAGCCATTTTCCGATCGTTGCCACCGGCGTGTAGGATCACGCTGGGGGCGTCGCATCTCGCGGAGTCTATGATGGATCAAACTATGGCAGCCACCTCTTCTTGCGGCAATATTTCCGTGCAGCCGTACGCAAAAGAGTCCGGGAATGCCTCGATAAACTGGTTCCTAAGCAATCGATGCTCCTCGACAATAAAATGTCGGTAGCTTATCACGGACTTATCGAAGATAGCTACACCAACTTCAGTGATGCTATCCGAAGAGTCATGTTTCTCCACGTCGATGGCCACTAGGAGGGAGCCCACCGTCTTCCAACGTCCCATACGCTCGACGTGGCGGCTGCTGGCAGCTAGAACCCGTCTCTCGTTATCCGAATTGTTGAAAAGCGCAGGAAACATGTCGCGCGCGGACACAAGTGGCCGAGTCGTGAGGTAGCAGTCGACCGATGATCTGGAGCACAGTGATGCGCTGGAGAGTGGCGGCGAGGACGGGGATATCCTGTCTAGGCGATGGTGATACACGTCCGCGAGGCAACCGTACTAGTAAAAATTAATAAAATTAATAAGATAGTATTATTAAAGTTATAGCTTAAGAGTATAAACTATAGTTAAAGGTAAAAGTAAATATAAAAAGACTATATTTGTATACTAATCGAACAAATAGTGTGGCTGTAGTGGCTCAGGGCGAGCAATAGGGGTTTTAAAAAAGGAGGAGTATATACATGCCTTCATAATAAAAAGACTAAAAATTTTTCCCTATTTACTACGCTTATACTTATTTATATATATTCTCTATCTTTATTTCTACGCTTATATTTAATAATAGCTATTTTAAATATAGTAGTACTACTACTAAATTTAAAAAAGTATATAAATATAAACTCTATATTAATATTTTATTTAACTTAGCCTTTTTAAAGTATTTATATAACTAGATTATAAGTAATTTTATTATCTATATTAAAAAGGTAAATAAAAATATAATTAATTTATTTAAAATATAAATTATTTTCTTTAGTATACCTAGTTAGGCGTACTATAAAATATTATTAAAATATAATTTTAATAAGTAAATTTTTTAATTATATTTATAACTAACTAATTAATTAATTTTAATTAGACTTTTAATATAGTATACTAAAAATAAGTTTTTAATAATTAAAAAGTTTTTTAAAAAAATATAAAAGATATTTTATAAAAAAACTTATAAAATCCCTTTTATTTTAAAGTACTAATAGAGTAAAAAAATATATATTTTAACTTTTAAAGAGTACTAAATACTATATAATATACTTTATTATAATTTATACTTATTATACTTAATATAGATTATATTAATATATAAATTATTATAATAGAATTATTATTAGCGAGAATAGAAATAATAATAAAAGTAATAATATAAATTTAAAAAAAAAATAAAGGCGTAGATATTAGCGCTAGTAATAATAATAAATAAAATAAGTCTAAATAAGTAGTAATATTTAGTAGTATTTTTAAGTTAAACTAGGCGATATAATATATTAATTATTTTATTTAAATAATAATAATATACGTATATAAGATAACTATACTAATAAAAGTTAATAATTTTAATAAAATAATATTATTAGATTATAGCCTAAAAGTATAAACTATAGTTAAAAGTAAAAGTAAATAAAAAAATTCTTTATTTATCTACTATACTAATATTTATTTATATATATTTATTACCTCTATTTTTATACTTATATTTAATAATAATATTTTTAAGTATAGTAGTACTACTACTAATTTTTAAAAAAAAATATATATATAAACTCTATATTAGTATCTTATTTAATTTAGTGTTTTTTAAAAAATTTAAATAATTAAATTATAAGTAACTTTATAGCCTATATTAAGAATATAAATAAAAATATAACTAATTTATTTAAAAAATAAATTATTTTATTTAGTATACCCGGCTAGGCGTACTATAAAATAAAACTATAATATAATTTTAGTAAGTAATTTTTTTCTATTATAGTTATAATTAACTAATTAATTAATTTTAATAAAACTTTTAATATAGTATACTAAAAATAAACTCCCTATAATTAAAGAGCCTCTTAAAAAGGACTATAAAAGACGCCTTACAAAAGACCTACAGAACCCCTTCTATTATAAGGTGCTAATAGAGCAGGAGAGTACACTGACCGTGTAAGTGACTCGGGATCCATCACGTGGGTCTACATTGAGCGGTCGCAACAGACCTTTGGTCAGGGCGTCTCACGCAGCCCTACACTTGGCCTCTTGCTTCCTGGCTGCCGACTCTTCTCCGTAGGCGACATATGCGCCTTGGTTGTGCACAAAGAAGAACCGTACATTGCACTTCTAGGGCAGTCCTGGTCCTTGCTGGTATAGGTTATATGTGGGGGGCGTGATCCAGTCTTTGCCGGCCAGCCAATTCAGCTCAGGAGCGGGTCCAATGCCATTTATCGTCTGGGCAATGATGCATAGATCAGTATTGGCGGTGCAGGGAGTTGCGGAGATGGTGGGACGGTCAAATATTCGAGCCGCATTCCAGAAACTTCGTCAAGCTTAGCGTGGGTGCGTTGCGGAATAGGAAGTGAGTGACGGGATAGACAGGGAGCTTTGGCCACGGACCTGCGATCCCGCTCGTTTGCCATGGCAGTTTAAAGCAAGCGAGCTACTATCAATGACATTCAATATGGTCTAAACATATATATCTGTAAACTGTTCGCAAAATCCATGCGCAATATTGGTGGAGGAGGAAAGAACCATGCACGGCATCACCGGGCTTGGCAGGGTAGGTCCTTGCCGCGTTCTTTGAGAGGTGAGACATTGAAAGGGAAATACCAGCTGTCCTCTCAGCAGGGAGTACCATGATTCGCAAGTTCCTGGTTGCGACATCAATCGAATATGTCCTACAGCACTCTACGCCACAATCGAACTCAGTCTGTGTGATACAGCCCTGAGTGTCCTAGAGACCAAAATGAAGGATTACTCGTCCCGGAGACGATTTGGTACCGTGCTGCAGCTGGCCGCGAGAAGGGACACCATGACCTTGTCAAATGGCTGTTGATCTTGGAAGCGGATCCCAATGCTCCACCCGGTAGATATGAAACCGCTTTTGAAGCAGCTTCAGAGGGTTATCGTTCTTCAGACCCCAGGAACGTCGTTGATTTCCTTCTGGAAGTCCGCGCAGATGTCGACTAAGAGGGTATTACAGAAACTCCTTTGCAGATAGCGCTTTCGAACTAAGATACTGCCAGCCTAGTTCTAAAACTTCTAAGAGCAAGAGCGGATCCTAATATCCCTAGTACTCTTTTTAGGGGTGCTTATTACGCAACTATCCTTTTCGGGCGCTACGATATGTGGGGCGTATTAATAGAAAGCGGTGCTCGAATGGATTCACGTGGAGGATTACTAGGGAGCCCATTCGCCTTTGTTACACGCGACGGCTACAAAAATTAGATCGCGAAAAATATCTCTGGCAGGGCCTCCTCAAAGACTCCCCTGTCCGGCCTCCCCGGGATATCCGCATTGGCAGCGTATGGCGAAGAGCCGTCGAGGAGCGCTCAAAACTACTTGACTGCATGCCAAATAGTTTATTGCTTAATTCTTTACTTCAACATCTTGTGAATCGAAGTATATGTTAAGTGATCAAGTTGACACGCGAACGTTACAAGTCTTTGAATGGCAGCTGATCGAAATTTTCGCTATTGGGGAACCAACAATACTTCGACGTCACATACTACTGTGACATTGACGACCTTCGAAATTGAAACACATTGAGTCGCTTTTTAGCTGATTAGACTCAGTGACCATAGTGTAGCGTCATCATATCCTAGCTCTACACCAGGATTGTCACTACATCAAGGTCCACTTTTAGTTGATATAATGCCAAAGGCATAGAAGCCACCAATCAAACCATTTTTCCCGATCCAAACAACGCGTAAGTGCAACCAAAATACTCCCAAAGTTTCGGCCTGCAATTTGGTTAAAGTTTAACGTACATTACTTGGATTGTGTCTTCTTAAATAGTTTCCCGTAGTAACCGGTACGAGCTTCCAGGCTACGGCATGGAAAATGTAATCCATTCTCGTGTTCTAGGCTAAGTCACCCCAGGAGAGGCTATTCATTGGTCGACCAGATCTGTCTGCTAACGCAACAGGAGTAGCATAGCACTCTGGGACAGGTACCACAGATCTGAATGATCGGTCATGTTGGCGTAGTTGACGGCTGCACTTCATCCTTCTTCGAGAGCAACGCACGTTTTATCGTTCGCTCTCTCGTACAGATTCGCGGATATTAGCTTGCCCTTAAAACAGGCGAAATAGCGCGACTCAAAAGATTATTGAAGTCGTACGGTATGTCAATACCGGGACTTCACGAACCACCGTACTTCGCAAACTCCGCACCATGGTTTATTGAATGAGGGATTTAGGCGGTAATTGCCAACGCAACTTCAACGCAATGCCAATTCTATATCTAGGCCTTCCGCCACCACTCATGCGCTACACAAACAATCAACAAGTCGAACACCCATCAACCTAGCTAGTACCAATCAAACTCAAAGAATTCATTTTCATTCTTCAACATGCCTCGGAGTTACTACAACCAGTACGACCGCCCGGGGCCGGGCGGTCTCCGCAATCCACACAATCTGCGCGAACTGAACGCAAGAGGCCAGTCCGGTCTCCATGCTAGAATTCATCAATGGGATGACGGTTTCAATCGTGGTCGACCGAGCTGGGGCAACGGAAATCAGCATTACAATCAAGCCGATAACCAGTACTTGCAAGGACTATTTGACTACGCGGACACGAGGAACCGTTGGCATGGACATAGTTGGAATGGGCCAACAGGCTGGGCACCTGGTGCTGGACCCCGTTGGTGAGGTTGCTGCCCCCTCAGCTTTAGTGGTAGCGAAAGTCGGATTTTTTTCTAGTGTACTATAGAACTATTTATACTATTAAAATATTTAAAAATAAAAATTCTAGTTTTTTTTTTTACTACTTTTTAAGTCTATTTTTAAAACATCTCTTTAAAATAACTAAAAACAATAAAAAAAAGAGAAAATTAAATTTTTTTTTAAAGCCCTTCTTATATACTATAACCTACACTATTAATACTAAGCTTAATAATTATTAAAATTAATTTTTTTATAATAAAATAGTTACTAATACCTATAATAGGAAAAATATAATAGTAAAACTTTATTAATTAATATTATAAAAAATTAAAAAATTTCTTCCTAATTTTATTTACTACTGCTAGAGCTTAGAATTATAACTTTAAAATAGTAGTAGATAAACAACTAAGAGGGTAGTACACGATCGCAGAGTTTGACTTCTAAGGAGATTAGGTGAAAATGGCTAGATACGTGTTGAGGATATGCGTGAGTTCAACACGTGTCGTGCGTTATAGGCTATGAAACCGTTGGCAGCCTCTCTTATGGACAGGGCACATCGATTGTTGGCTCGTGTGATGGCCATCACTTATGGCAGCCAACAACTTCCAGAACGGTCAGTGGGGATTGCTGAATGCTAATTCGTGTCCGTTACGCTTCAATATCAGCGCGAGTATGAGCCTTGCATTCAATTATCAGACCTCCTTATAATGTAGGTTTGTGCCAACCTCCAGACAAGACAAACTATTTCCATGAACGATGCCTCGCAAGCAACTCAACGAACGCAATTTGGCGATCCACAATATCCTTACGGGAGAACCCCGACGTCCTCGTCCGACTGCTAGCAACCTAGCCCATGATGGCTCGGTCATGGGCGAACCTAGTGGCCCTCATGTCACTGCTAATGATCGAATCCGACAAGCCACCGCCAAGAGAAAGCACGAACTCAGCGAAGCAAACCTTGGTCGGCACAACGATGTCCGGAGATACGCTGGACGTGGAAGCCTTACTTCTGGAAATCCAGCTCGTCAGGACGCCGCTATTAATAGGTCTCAAGAAAGTTTATGCGGCTCCACAGCCGTTGTGAGAGAACCCGAACGCGCCAGACTTACACATGCAAACCTCGTTCGACACAACGCTGCTACGGGAGAGTCCCGGCGACTTACGGCTGACAATCTGGCTCGACATAACGCTGCTATGGGCGAGCAGCAACGCCCTCGCTCGTTGCGCGATCAGTATGATTACAGGAATACTGGGTGGCGTCGTGCAGAGCACCGAGAGTGCTGGGACGGTCTGTGGGAGCCGCGTGCGGGGCGACGAAGGTAAGACGGAGTGTAGGACATCGGTGAGGAACTTTACGAAGGCGGATCTGGGGAGTACTTTGCGAACGCGACCGGTTAATGCGAAGTCAGTGCCCCCTTCTTCGTACGTTATGCATGTGTAGCTTTCTTCCTTCTTTTCCCTGTGCAGTGAAGATGGTGAGTGTTTATTTAATTATAGCTAAATTCCAAATTCCTTTAATTCAACAATCTAGTAGAATCCAAGCGTTAAAATTAGGGTGAAGGAACTATAGTAGATAATCCTGTCCACGATCAGGTCGTGACATGAAGCCATAGTCCGTGAATTGAGCAGCACCACAAACCAACCACTCCTCTTCACAGGGTATATTCAATAGTCATATTACGCATGTTCTCAATGGACGCAACTGGAATGTTGCCCGTCTTCGTGTTGGTAAGAACCCGCCAACTATCTTTTTTATGTCTCCTGTGATACAGCACGCTTCATCGCTATCTTCAATTTACACCAGTTCTACATCGTGAATGGCCCCATCACACGCATAGAGTCTCCTCCTGCATTATCCATATGGCCCTCTTCCGCATAGAAACCTGCCACAATACAGCTAGCTCCAACCATATTTCTCGCTCTGCCAAGTCTCAGTTCCAGAGCACCCGGATCCCACCGCAAGCCCGAACTACAAGTACCGACAGACCCTGACGATGCCCACCTACCAGAGTCGTGAACAGCGTACGCAGGACCTACGAGTAGACCGCAACTGGGAAGAAGCAAAACGCAACAGAAGCTACAACCGGCAGGACTCCGCAAAGGGCCAGAATATCAATGCTATCTTAAAATGGGACGACGGATTCAACCAGGGGCGTCCAAGATGGGATGGTGCAAACAGGATGCTGGAAGGTACCCGGGAGTTCGAACGTGTGGTGCGTAAGGAGGGCCCTGCAGCGTTCAGCAATGCGAAGATGCGGGACGAAGCGGACAGGCTGAGAACGTTGCAAAAGCCTAAGAAACGCCGGGTGGTGCATTTCAAGTAGGGTTAGTTGCAGTTTTAGGGACGTATATAAACGCGTGGTGTTGCCTCTAGATCGCTGTAGGCCGCTATCGAAATTGATTGTCTAAAGCTACGAACGCCAACAGTCCATAGAAATGAATGATCGACGACCTCAATGTGCTTCTGGGTCGATGGCACTTCTGGGTTAATGATTTGACCACGACGTTCCCATCAACGCTGTAAGCTAATATCACCGCCACGTTGGGTAGGCACACGTCAACCTATGCTGCGCCAGCATCACCATCCTCATCGCCAAGCTGCCCTTTCTCCCCCAGCATATGTAGCTCTTCCATTACGGACACCTTTCTCTCTGTAACCAGACACCCAAATAATCTATACTCCAGCAGAAGAACAGTGCCGAAATGTGTTTCTTCAACCTCGAACCGAAACCTAAAGTTCCCGTTCACTATCCTGTCTACGTTCCCGTCGGCGTTCAGCCTCAGTACAGCGCTCAGAGTAGACAACGCCCTAGCCAACATACTCGACCCGCTGGTAGCTCCCGCCAGTACATTCCTGGATACACCGCTGCTGACCGGAATACGCGCCACAAAACCAGCGAGCGGGTTATGGGTTGGGACGATGGATTTGCCGGTGGGAAGGTGAAGTGGAGCGACCCAAATAAGAAGCATTAGTTACTACCGAATGCGAGAACTTGATGGGGATTTTGAGGTATTCCAGGCATCTTTCCTTCTTAAGAGGGCATGGACTCACGTTCACGTGCATATCGCGTTTGCTATGATAGGTAGCAAATCTTTATTCTTCTGGGCAAGCGGTCGTGGGAGCTGCTTCACAGTTCACTTTGGTCACAAGCTCAAGCACTTGCCTGGAACCGTTCATAGACGCTCGAGGTGAAAAATGAAGCTGCCATGGCAACGCACGAAACACTAGAACTCTTCACCTTTATCCACGCTTACACACTGTTTTTGCGCCTTCCACTCTCTTTCGGGCTTCACACCTGGTCAAACTACGGGATTTGAACATTTCATATTTACTGCCTCGCTCGCCTACACAACGTCAGCTCCTTCTCTCACCTACACTTCACCGCTCACCTGCGACGGATTCTCGCACCACAACCATGGCAACTCACGTCCACCCGCACACGGCTTCACACTCACCAGTCCGCCCAATGAGCTCGTACAGCGCGAGCTCCACCATCCGCCGCGTGACGCCCTCGCCCGACTCACTCTCCGACGTTCTATCCAAAGGCTACGCCGCGCACTCGACACCCCGCTATCCAGCGCGCACACAGTCGATGAAGCATTTGGGGCAAAGGAGCGTCGACGGAGCGATCCTGTGGTCAGGCGGTAAGTCCCAGCTGGGATCCCGTGAACTGCGCATTAGGCAGGCGCGTGCACACACAAACAGCGATACACACGACCTCTCCGGGCGCTAGAGAATAGTAACAGGGTGACCACAATGCTAACGAGGTAGCAGGAAAACAACTGGAGCTTGAGCATCGGAACACTGTTTCGCGCACGCGCGCGGCAAACGCACCCGCCAAGCGCCCCAACATCGCCAGGAGAATAACACCCTCGCGCATCCCCGTCCCGACAAACCTTACTTCCGGGAATGGCAGTCAAGCAGGCTTAGGGGACCTCCACTGCCGCCGCACCGGCCGCATCTCGCCTTCCAAACTCAGCGCACCCCGTCAATACCGTCCCGTGCTGCCCTCGAGCGCACTCTCCCCGCCTCACCCACGCGAAAAGCAAACGGTTTTTGCCGTAAGAGGCAGCCAAGCAGCCTCATCGGGCCTAGCAATACCAATGGAGCCTTTCCGACCACCCCCACCCGTGCCGGACGACGAGCGAGCGCGCCTCGCCGAATTCACCCTCTTCCCAACCGAGGACCCGTTTGCGCCGCCAGTACAAACACCACCAGCCATCGATCCCACGCGCCCAGCGACCCCCCATGAGGACTCCTTCACCCCAGCTATTCCGACCCAGCACCGCGTGATCACACCCCTCCCAGACAGCCCCCGCAAACCCATTCCCTCCCCGTGGAAGCGCTCCGTGAAACAATCACCCCCTCAACCCCCTAAAGGACAATCTTCCCAAGATGATGGCACTGACGACCCGGACGCAATAACCACCCTCCCACCCACGCCCTCTGTCCGGCCCCCGCATCTCGCGCGCCACCCTTCAACGACGTCCTGGGCGAGCCATGCGACGTTCTCAACGCCGGGGCGCGACGAGATGGAGCGCAAGAGGGGGCATGTCCCGGGTGGGGACGAGGGACCGTTTGGGGGCGCGAAGGGGATGCGGGAGTTGGGTGAGCGGAGGAGGGAGGTTAGTGAGGGGAGGAGCGTGAGGAGGGGGTCTGCGGAGGGGAGTGAGAAGAAGAAAAGGACGAAGGGAAAAGGAAGAAAGGAGGGCGAGGGTGAGGGGTTGTGCAAGTGTGTCGTTATGTGAGGTGAAAAGATATAGCAGTAAGCACGGCCATGGGGCGTAAGCTGCGGGACTTGTGCGCTGCGAGTAATGGGCTTGAGGTTTACGGTTTTCTGTACTGTGATGGAAAGTGGAGTGCAGCTACTCTTGAATACGCAAACAGGCGACCATGACGCTCGAAGGAGACTGGAGGAGATGTACAGATTGGTTGCTGTGGAGGTCGAGGTCGAGGTCGTTGGTGACGAGTTTCCCACATATACCAGTACGCCGCTTTCCTCTACTACAAAACTCTCCGATTAACTCACTACTAGAACATAGTCAGCCGTAACCTCGAGGGAACCTCTATACCGCGTGACTCGACGACAAGAGTGGGTGCAGGAACAATAGCAAAAGGGTTGATTGAGAGAGACAGTAAAAGTACTCATCATGGCGCCCTCCAGTCAACTCCCCATTCACCTCGCAACAAAACGCCTTCACTTGGCCGCCCGGGCCCTTTCGAGGCTGGAACGCACTCGCTCACCGCAGAAGGTGCTTTCCCACAAAAGGCGCTTCACCAAAGATTCTCCACACCCTGTACTTGACCACACATATATCAACCCACAACCGCAAACCAACCGCAAACCAACCGAAATCGCAAACATGTTCACCCGCCCAAACACCGCCCCGCCAAAAATGCTCGGCGACCTGATTGCAAACTGCCAGCGTCTCTCCGCGTCCCTCCCGCCCGACGGCTGGGACGACGGCGCACCCGCTATCCGCATCGAACGCAAACCGAATGGGACACTGTCCTTGAGCCCGGTCGCCACACCGAGTCGTCGAGTCGTCAGCGCACCGGCGAGAATGCTCGGCGATCTCATTGCCAACTGCCAGCACCTGTCCGCAACGCTCCCGCCCGACGGCTGGGACGACGGCACACCCGCTCCCCGGCTCGAACGCAAACGGTGCGGAACACTCTCGCTGAGTCCAGTCGCGCCACCCAGTCGCCGAGCCGTGAGCGCACCGGCATCGACACCTACCACAGTGAGCAGCAAGGCGGCGGCTCCGACCCGGTACTATCAATTGAGTCTACCCCCGCTCCGCGACTCGAGCGATGCGCAGCCTCTCCTTCGCGCACCAAGTCGCCGCATGCAGACGCCACCGTCATCCGACTCGCTCGTCGCGAATCCCCCAGCATCCAGAGACGAACAGCCGCGTCCCTTGGCACAAGACGGTCCGTATCCGGCGCTGAGTCCCACCAGGACACTGGTCAGCGCGACGAGCAGCGTGCATCCCGCTCTCCGCACCCCAGCCCGTTCGAACAGCAGTGCGGAGTCGCTGCTGCCAAGCGGGGGTACATTCACCCGCACAAACGGGGTGCACTTGCCGAGTCCGCTGCGAAACGAATTTCTGCCTGGCGATAGCGCGGAGGACGTCGAGCTGATACCGCAGGGGCTGCCGCGCCAGGTGTACGAGCTGCCTGGGGCTCGGCACGAGAAGAAGAAGAAGCGGTGGTGGAGGCGCTTGTTCGGGTGCTGCAGGAAGGGGAAAGGCGCTCGGGAGGAGCACAACGAGACATGATGTGAGTTACCCCATGATTTATGTTACGCAGGCGAACTGCTGACGTGTGAAATGTAAAGGTTTCGAATTTCGCAGCACACAGAACCGAGCTAGTTTTGCTTCTTCGCCGAGGAATCGGTCGCAGCGTCCAAGCCAGCGAGGATATCCGACCCAAACGTAACCGTCATGTACGCTGGGAAAACGACCCAGAGACCACTGCGGCGCGTCAGCTTGCGTTGCTCGAAGCAGGAACGAGACTATCAGAATCCGTAACGTGTAATACGACTTACTTCATAACGCCGTAGAACAGGAACAGCGTGACCCAGTCATTGTGCGCCGTATTCTTGAACCCAGCATAGTACTCGACCAGATCTGCACCCAGTCAGCATCCCTCCACGCACGCCTACCTTCCATACTCACAGTACAGCACCGTCTTGCTCAATGTCATCACGCTCGCCACGAACCCAATCACCAGCGCCCGATTCCCCGTCCTTCCCCTAACCCTCACACCCCCGCTCAACCACCCCTTGACCCCCTCCCCAATCTGCACCCCGCTCCCGCCCTCAGCCAGAATCCCATGGTTATACACAAGCATGAGATACAGTCCGTACAGCACCGCCTCAATCGCATTCACCGCGCCCTGCCCCCCGCCAAACCCGTCGTTGTTCTCCCACCCCGGCTGCCCATACACGTGGTCGATAGCCGCGTAGATCTCATATGGCTTCCAGAGGGGCCACTGGAGCACGCCGCCGGCCATGGTGTGCGGGCGGAGCAGGATGTAGAGCGAATCCCCTTAGCACATTAGCATGCACCACACCCTCAAACTCTCCCAACCTCGAATAGCATGCACCGCGCGCAGTCACGGGCAGACGAGTACTTACAAATCACAAGCGGCAAGCTGATCGCAATCCACGCAAGCGTCACGTTACTCGCCGTATGCGACCACCCTTCTAGCACGGCTCCGCTCTTCGTGTCGTCCGCGCGCGAAGCAACCCCGTTCGCGTTCTCCGCTGCGCGCTCCCGCAGGGCCTTTCCTACGGCGCTCGGGCTTGCGCGCTCCGGCGTCGAGGTGCGCGACTTGCGTGGCGAGCCGTCGGCGGGAGGGAAAGCCGTGGGATGGGAGCGCGTGGATACCATGTTAATTTCAATCTTCTGAACTTGGTTGGGAGGGATGCGCTGGCGTGCGGTATGCGAAGAGCGCCGAACCTGGACGGGAGGGTGGAGGATGGCGTGTTGTATGAGGATGAGGATGATGTCGCGCTAGCGGGGCAGGTGGTGCTCGGGAGGCCAATTTGCCGGCGAACGAATGGCTGCGGAGAAGGGAGGATGGCGCTTGCGACGGAAGGGCCAATGGGGAATGTGATGGAGTACGGCGGTGCGCTATTGGCTGAGGCGACCATGAGTCGTTGGTTACACACAAGTTGTTGTCTACACGGTCGGGATGAGGTCCTGTATATATACAAAGGAGTCATCCTCCCAAACCTCAGGACGCATGCACCTTCGTCGTATCCACCTGTATTCCCAAGGCACAGCGCCATTGATCCACCTAAACTTTTTTCTCAGCACACCTATGGCTCTCGGTGACCGCCATCGTGCGATACCTTTACATAAAAGCCTCAAGCGCCTGCTTTCCGCCCGTCTCATCCTCGAACAAGAAGATCATCTCCCCAAGCGTCTTGCCAGAGTCCCAGGGAGAAAAGAAGTAGAACACAACCTCCAAGCGAACAGACCGTAGAACTATATGTACTTTCACCTGTTATGTCCTAGACCGCTCGGGTAACGAAAGTCCCGGCCCTCCCTTTACTAGCTCTAAGCTTTATCTGGAACCGAAACTACTAGCGCCCTTAACTACTTTAACTAATATTATAATATAATTATATTTTTAAAATATTTAGAATTTAGAATTTTAATTAATTTTTAATTATTTTATAAACCTTTTTTTTAAAAAAAAAAAAAAATTAGCCTTTTATATTAAGACTACCTAACTATTTAAAGAAAGTGCTTTATCTTTTAAACTAACTAGAATTAGCTCTTTAACTTCTAATTAAAAAATTTTTTTTAGGTTATATTACTAAATAGTTATATTAAATTACTAATCTATTACCTAATTAGGCCTAGTTCGCTACGCTAAGCCTATTTAGAAATAAATTTTTATTTTATTTAACTTTAGATAGTAATTTAGTCTAAAATACCTCTAAATATAATATATTTTATATAGAGATTTTAGTTTCTCTATAGTTTTATATTAATTCTTTAGTAGTATTCTATACTTTAAAAACTTTACTTTTTACTAGTAAAGTAGGCGTATTTAAAGAATACTATAATAAAGAGAGAAATTAAACCCATAATATAAGGAATAATAATAAAAATTTAAAGAATTTTATAAATCTAAAGTATTTCTAGGCACTTATTAACTATACTATCCTACTATTTTATAAGCCTATTATATTAGATTTTTACTTTTATAATATTTTATATTATTTTCTTAGCTAATACTATTTTATAAACTATTTTTTATAAATTTATATTTTATATAATAAAATAATTATACTTATTATTTTTAATTACTCTTTAATTATTACTGTAGTTATTGATAGGATAAAATTTATAACTTAAAAGATTTATATGTATACTATATATTTTTTTACTATTATACGTTTTTTTTACTACTAGCTATTTTTATCTATAATACTAGTTTTTTTTAAGATCTATATTAAAGTATAGAAAGCTCTACACGATTGCTAGGATCTAGCGCGCGACTTGTCGGGTAATGGTAATATCGACGGCTGAAAGAAACCCTCCGCATTACTTATCTTCAGAAACCTCGCAACCCTAAACTTTTCGATACAGTAGTAGCACAACGCAATCACTCCTGCGCCTGCGTAACCACCCCAAACAACGGCACCGAACTCTCGCTAACCCCCTGCGTCGCCACCGGCAACCCAACGACCGGTCCGCCCTCACCGGCCGTCCTAGGCGACTCGACCGCAGGCGCGTGGTTCGGCCACGCCCACAGCGCGTCGAAATCAATCTGCTCATCTGCGCCGCTTTCATCAGAGTAGAGACTGGGCACGCGCGTGTTGTCGAGGCCGGAGAGGTCGAGCGCGTGGGAGAGGCTTGGGGGCTTGGGTGGGCCGCCGTCGAAGGCGTAGGGGCCGAGGGAGGAGGCGGTGGGTTGGTGGTCCTGGTCATGGGTCAGTAATGCTTTGTCCACTTTTCTGGCGCGAGTTGGGGGCCGTACATGTATCGGGGAGAGATGTACAGCTAGATTAGGCGCACCCGCTTGCTGCGGCTGCGGGAATCCCGCCGAGGGATCGCTGCGCGGCAGTGTCTGCATCCCGGGGTATATATGGATAGGGACCTGGTGGAGCCTCGGCGTCGGCGTGCTACCGTCCTGGCCGGGTGCCGGCGTATTCTGTGGATTGGGTACGCCACAGAGCTGTGACGATATGCTCGGCAAATTGAGATTGTCGTTCTGGCTCTGTTTCCGGCGGATGCGCTGCTGTGCAACAACGTCGCGGAACGAGCTGAGGATGTAGACCAAGCGACTGGCCTGTTGGTCGCTTTCCGCGCAATAGCTCATGATGGCGATGGAGTTCGTGATGCAGGGATCCGGTGAGTCTACTCGGTATAGGCCGGCAAATTCGTTGGCAAGGACAACGAGGGCAGCGGCGAAGAGGAAGTATATAACGGCAGGATTGCGTCTGGACAGATATCCGGCGTCGAAAGCGTTCTGTACGAGAAGGATGGTATGCGTGGAGGCGATGACGCACGCTTCGCTGAATTTCTCCATCCGAAGGTAAGGTCTTGGGGCCTGTGGGCAGAATCAGCACAAGTCATATGGAGGATGCTACAAAGTTCTGAGCTTTCGTATGTCTGTGCTGCCCTAGAATTCCCAACGCAACGCCGATCTTTGAAGAAAACGGCGTGTGCTGGCGAGTTACTTACTCTGTTCCCGGTGGACGCTTGGTTAACCTGGCGCTGAGTCTCCATGTTGAGGATGTACAGGAAGAAGGGGCGTGTAAGCAGGATTATAGAGTGGCAGTAGAAGAGGTTGACGTGGAGGATGGCAATGCCTTGGCTGGTAGTGGCCGTCGTCGCCTGCCGCCAATGCAATACAGGAGGCAGAGCCTTGGGCCAGGTCTTACAAATGTCTGCAATTTCCTGGGCTAGTTTTGTACTAATCTTGCGTTGTTGATAGACTTTCTTCAGGATTAGCCCTATGGCAGAACAACTCCGCACAGCAGCCTCGAGGGCGTATGCGCCAGTCTCGTTGAAGTTCGAGTTAAGGGTTGAGGTATCCGGTGGCACCTCGGTAGGGCGAAGGCAGTCTCCAGAACAGTCGGTCTCTGAAATTGCTGTGGGTCGACCCAGCGAGCACGAGAGAAACCGGTCTATAACAAACAGTGATCGCCACAAGTTCTTCCGCGATTTCTGCTCTTCCGGTCCGAATATGACTAGGGTCTCTTCGCGATGTAGTCCTAGTGCTTGAGCTAGAGAGCGTGAGCAGATGTACATGTCGGGATTCGTATTACCCATTCTGGGGTAAGGCAGGGTCCTATAGCTTACCTGATCGGGTAGCCATGCCCAGCAGCGCATATGCAGTATTCCGTTTTGACTTGGCGAGCATGTATACAGACATCAGCAGTAGTGCCTGCACCGACCAGAAATCCTGGTCTTCAAACCCCGTCATCGGGTCGTTCAGATTCTTGGCGTTGAGATAGAAGACTTCGGCCCGATCGAGATGCTCACTCCGAAGCTTATCTACAATGAGCGCCTCGGGGCTGCCAGAAAGCGGTGCAGCCATGACCAAACCGATGGCGAAGACCAGGTTCAGCATACATAGCCATGATGGCTCTGTGGATAGCGGATCAGAGTAGCAGCTCTCCAACCTTTCCAAAAATTGGTGGCGCTCGAATATCTGAAGTAGTCCGTGGGTGTTGATGAAGAAGGCGTCGACGAGGACGCGGGCTGTTCTTTGGTCTGGTAGCAAATGGGTATGACTGGTGTCCAAGTCAGCAAGCCGGCTGAATGTATAAGTTGTGGGTCGATCGACATACCGAGCGCCCGCAGGGAGTGAGAATTGTCCTTCTACAATTTTATGCCGTCGGGGATCGTCGGTGAAGGGTGAATGTCCAGCAGCGTTCTCCACCATCATCCGCAGGAGCTGCAGGAAGGAGAGTGTTGCCGAGTCCCCGACATAGACTGTCCTGCTTAGTACTTCTCCTGAGAAAGGGTCAAGTAGTCATACGTAAGCGGCCAGTGGGATCCTGCAGCATTCGAGTCTGGGAGTAGACAACTGCCTCCTCTTCCTGTCCGCTTTGAACGGATGAGCCCCGCGAAATAAGCGGTGGCGGTTCGTCAGCAGGCTGACTAGACATCGGATTACAAGTCAGCAAATTTTGAATGACCACTCAATTTAGCCAAAGTGTATCCTAGGGTACCTCGAGGGGTTTGGTAGATGAGCTAAAGATGAGCGGCGACATACCCGGAGAGTAGTTGCGGCAAGGAATTGGCTGCAGGTTCGATAGACGGTCGCTCCTCGGTCACCTTGAAAACATTATCCTCCTGCTTAACTGCCTGAGAGCGGAGCTAAGCTCAGCAAGTTTTCGTTATGAGAACTTCGACATGACTTACACTCAATGGCGTTGACCTTGGTTCCTGGAGGGCAAAGGCCGACCGCGGAAGAGCTGGTGATGCATGTGGGTAAGTCTGAGAGGTCGAGAGGCTGTGGTCGTGATGTCCACTAGTCGGAGCGTGGCCGGTAGGATTGTCGTCTACACTGGGACTTTCGCGGTCGCCATCAACTACTTGCCGCTTAGGCGGTCGGTCGCTAGTCGACGGTGACGGCGCATCACGCTCAGTGTATATGCATGTAAACTTCCTCTATGGGGAGTCAATATACCGACGTAGCAGGATACGGAATTTCATTACCTTATCGCAAGTGTTGCAGGGGCAAAGGCCGTTGCACTTTATCTTGTCAGCCTCTCAACAACGGCGCTCCGGACAGCGGCGGGTTCAACGCAAGCAAAAATTGGCAGGACACCGCCATTAGCATAGCAAAAGTACAATGTTGAGTTGCAGTAGCGAGGAGCCAAATAATCGTACAGGCCCGTCGGCTGTTGTGAATCCTAAGATTGAGGATCACCCGTGGCTGCACACAGTGGGAGAATCGAGATCCAAACAAGGTGCGGGATAAGTGGGGAGATTGCGGGTTTGCTTAACAAGCGATCCGAGTCGCTGGATGTTCATTTCCGAATGACCCGGAAGCACATTACCTTCCTGGCAATTGTACCACACGCGGTGTCTCTGCAGCGATCGACAGGGATCCCGGTAAATGACGAAACGGAGATTCGCGAAGGATGCCAGACGGATAGAGAAGACTCACCTTTTGTTTACGTCGCTTGCAGCTCTCGCAAGCCTGGGCTGTGCGCTGTCGTTGCTCTGTCCGAGGCGGCGAAGGTCAGATGGGTCGACTGGCAGTTGGCAGCGTTGGGGGGGGGACTCGTACCGGGAGGGACCTTGGGCCGAGTCATACCCGCGCCTCGCGAAAAGCAACGCGGTATTAGGCTCTACGCGTGTTCCGAGGCGTCGCCTGCAAGGGTACGTTGTACGAGTGCAGTATCCGAAGTTGATATCGGATGCGCGGCGGGTCGCACGCTCTTACTCTTGAGGCGGGCAGCCAGCACATGTGGGGGCGCACCGCATGCTCGAACGACGTAACCGCGCGGGGGAAGCACCTGGTGGACTGTGTGATGGGAAACAGGGCACGGAGGCGGCTTGGATTGGTCGCTCAAGACGAGAGATGAGGAGACCTGGGGTGATCGCGCGCGGTGCCGAGGAGCATCGCCCTTGGCTAACGTCCTTCTCCACCGATGCATAAGTACCTCGCTTAATACATCTATGTTTATTCCGTACTCACTAATAGATTAAGTAAAATAAAACATTATGCTCTTTTTAGTCTAGTATTAACAAGCCTCTTTTAACGTATTAAGTGTAAATATATATTTTCTTTTTATTTTTTAAAAAATTTCTTTTTACTTATCTCTTTTTTTTTAAAATAAATTTACGCTTTTAGTATAATATTTATATTTAAAAAAAATAATTACTAACTACTATAGAGGTTTCTATAAAATAACTCTATAGTATTATTAATATAATAATAAAAAATATAAAAGAAAATTTATATAAATTAATACGTTATATTTAATATATATAATAATAATTAAATAATTTAAAGTACTATATATTTGTATTTACTATAGTATTTTTATTTATAAAAAAATAAAAAATAAAATAAGAGTACTTAATTACTTATAATATATAATAAAGTATTAATATATACTAGTATTTCTAAACTAGTTATTATAATATAAGAATATATTAAAAAAAAATAAACTATTTATAAAACTATAACCTCTCGTAATACTCTATAATAAGAAAATATATAATAAGTATAAAAACTATAAAAACTATAAAAACTATAAAAACTATAATAAGTAAAATAAGTATAAAAAGTATAATAAGTAAAATAAGTAAAATAAGTAAAATAAGTATAAAAAGTATAATAAGTAAAATAAGTAAAATAAGTAAAATAAGTAAAATAAGTATAATAAGTATAATAAGTATAATAAGTATAATAAGTATAATAAGTATAATAAGTATAATAAGTATAATAAGTATAATAAGTATAATAAGTATAATAAGTATAATAAGTATAATAAATATAATAAATATAATAAATATAATAAATATAATAAATATAATAAATATAATAAATATAATAAATATAATAAATATAATAAATATAATAAATATAATAAATATAATAAATATAATAAAT